>PVKC010006918.1:13938-30347 GCA_004027635.1 Crocidura indochinensis | reverse complement strand
CTGCTCTCGGCTCCACTTTTCCAAACCCTAAATGTCGACTCTCCAGCTCTGCGTAGATCTGTACACAGACCTATTATTCTAAAGAAAATCAGTGTGTCTGGGCTGGGCCAAGATGCTCAGATAACATGCTTGGGCCCCTGGCAGCTCCCCCATGCAACTCCCCCCATGCACCATGCAGCTAGCCTTCCAGTCAGCCACCTGAAGATGTTCTGTTCCCACCCCCAGTTTGACTGATTTCTATAAAGCTCAAAGGGTGTAAGGATCACACCATAACAGGCAACTGACAGTCAAGTATGAACCCATATCTCTCTCTCAAAGCTCAGGCATGCGTTTCCAAGGTGCTCAGAATTTTCAAATAGGCAAGGGTGGGGACCTCTACATCCGACCTCCTCCATCTGTAGCCAGGAATCACCCCACCCCTCCTCTTGTCCATGTTCTCTATTTGATTTAGGAGCTATTGAAATCATGGCAGAAGGTAAGAAAGACAGTGAGTGGATCTGAACAAAGAATGAGAACTGTTTGTGCTTCCAGAGAGGTAAAAGGCTCACCAAGATCATATCTAATACTCCTAACTTATACTCCAGTTTATAACTGGAGAATGAAGGGAGACGATATGCAGTTTCAACTGCAGTGGGGAAGAAAGGTGAATCTGTGGAATTCTTGTGGCCAAGAATGATTCGATGATAGTGGCATATTTCCCCCTTCCCCTCCCAACCAAAACTGTCCCCCTTCCCCTCCCAACCAAAACTGACACAGAGTCAAGATATAATACGCTGACTTGCTCTAAGTTCTCTAAGATGAAGTAGTGATGGGAGATTTCAATTATTCAAACAACAGCTGGAAGATTAATTTTCTTTTAAATGTAGCATCAGCAAAAGCTCCCTTTGCCCCAAAGACTCTAATCTCCAGAGTAGAGTCCAGTGCTACTGAGTTTGGATCTGTCAGCTTGTCAGGTGTCAGGTCTTGGTCCCTCCATCCAGCACTTTAATCCCTGTGAGTTCAGCTCAGTTGGGGAAAGCAACAAAGACTTCCTTCATTGTGCTTGTTTGAGAACCTAAAGAGAACATAGTGAGGGAAGCTCCTAAGCTGCTGTGTGAGCTGCTAATATTTATGATCACCCAGAGGGAAGGGGAATTGTTTTCAACCACGATATGTTGAGGTGATCTGGAAATAACTACAAGTAAGAAAGACTGTGTTGTCTGGGAGGTTATTCAGAGACAAGAAGATAAAGCCAGACATAACAGTGAACAAATCTTAGTCCAGAGAGTTTGGATAAGAGAAAAGAATGACCCGGGGAGGTTTTAACCTAAATCTCTAAAGAAAAGATAGAATGGGGGGAAACTTCCAAATACATTTCAAACAATTCAATAATCCTACTGAGAAGAAAAGGGAAGAAAGGTTAGTAAGATAGATTTTCAACTAGCGTCAAGGAGCAGTAAATTGAGCCCCTGCTTCAGGGAATGTCCAGATAAATAGACATCAGATGAATTTACAACCAGGTATGGATGTACAAAGATAGTTCAAAACTCTGAACCTGGCATCTGGCATCAAGCCAAGCAGAATGTCAAACAATGTTTGAAGCCAAAATTTAAAAAGAAAAAGTGCCAACTATCACTTGTTAGGACTTTTCCTTTCCAGAATATTTTCTTCTTTACAGAGATGGTATCCCAGAATAAAAATATAGAAGGGGCAAGAGCAATAGTGCAGTAGGTAGGACATTTACCTTGGATGCAACCTATTCAATTTTGATTCCTAATACCACATATGGTCCTCCAACCCCTACCACGAGTTATCCTTGAGCACAAAGTCACAGGTAAGCCCTGAACACCACCAGGTGTGAACCCAAAACCAAAATAAAAATAATAATAATAATAATAATAATAATAATAGCAATAATAAAGACCAGAAACTAAATATCTGTGCCAGGGCCTCAGGTGGAGACCTGACTAGTCTTGGACATTGCTTTCATTTGAAGTCACATTGCTGGAAAAATCTACGGATATCATCATGCGGGAGCTGTTTTGACAAACCTAAATGTCAGAGGTCCTATGCTTTCAGAGACAAAGAAATGGATGTTTTAGTGTTTTTAATACTGGGGGAAAATAATTCCTGAGAACCATAGACAGATACACTACATCCCCATCCTTGGTAATATTCTGGAGTAGACAACCAAATATTTGTTCTTTTAGATATTAGTGATTTGATGAGTTCTCTTACTTCTTTCCTAACAGAAGTTGTGGTGACCATTTAAGAAATGTTATTTTATCTCAGTACAATATATTGTTTCAGATTGAAAAAATATAATATTAATACATAAATTTATAATATATTATGTTTCACACATAGGATAAGAGTGTTGGGCCTGTATACTAGGCCACTAGTCTCCACTGTTAAGTGAGGTGATCACAGACAAAAAAAACCTTGACCTAGCTGGACCTCATTGGAGAATGGGGCATGTTTTCTTAGTTCCTTTTCATCTCTAAGTGTTGTGATTCCACATATTCATGAAAAGTGGGCTGGGAATAAGCCATTCTAGAAGATACAACTAGGATAAGTATCTTATCTACTGTGTCAAATTACTGAAGTAGAGAGTTTGGTCTCTATTGTTTGCCATTCATGAATGTGTTAAAGACTTGTTCTCAAAAATGATAGAAATAAGGCAAAGGGGCCATAAAATAAAGCTTTAACATAAAATAGATGAACAAGAGGAGGCTTAGGTTGAAAGTCAGATGCAATTACTTGACATCGATGTAAAGAAATACATTTACATAATATAATAGAATATATATATACACCTATGGAAGTTCAGAATAAGACTTAGTTTATAACTACATGATGGATGACCTTGAAATCAGTGGCCTTTATTTTTTTTGATGCTTAGATTTTTCCTGCTTTGCAATAAACCCGATATAGGATATAAGTTTTATAATCAGTTCCCAAAGTTTGAATCCTTGCTATTTTATTTATCAGTTGATTTAGCTCACTTCCCTGAGTACAGCTTTTTCTTCTGTAAGTGAATTAAAACTACCTACAACCTTGGAGAATAAAGATCAGAGCTATGAAATTTCTTGCTGTGTTGGTAAGCATTATGCCAAAGTGGGCCGACTTAATAGATAGATGAGACAGACAAATTCAAGCTTCTGGCCTTATGGATGTGGGTGGTAGAGATTGGATAAAGAAATTCTGCACTCTCAGCAAGCACATATGCCAAAATTGCACTTACAGTACAGATACAGGAGACGGGCAATTTCTGAAAGCCTTCCCAATCTTAGTCTTGTGCTTCTCCCAAGAGGGATGAAATAAGAAGGAGAGGAATAAAACTTTCCTGTCATTTGTTGAGAATCTACTATATCTGAGGTTCTGAATTCAGTGAACACTAAATTTCATGATGACTAGGAAGGGAAAGAATTGATGATAATGATATTGGACTGGATAGCAGTCTTGTATTTGTCTTTTGAACCATCTCCTAAAGACATTTTAGACCAGAGATTTCCAAACATATTTGACCTATCACTTCATTTGCAGAAAAAAAAAAGTAGTCCCTTGCCAATCAACCTTCTTTAAGTGAACAAATGGAAGGTTCCACCCAATTGTATATCACTATTCCACTGACCCCCTCCTCCTTATCACCTCAAACTTCCTGTGGCAATGGTGAGTTCTTTTTTGGGGGGAGACTTCTAGGCCATGAGAGGGACCTTAGAGACTTCTACTGTCTTTAAAATTTTAATCAGATTAGATGCCTACCATCTTCCTACAATGACTGAAGTATTAGGGCTGAGAAAATTTACCCAAAATTCAGTTTCGGACAGAGGCTGGTCAATGGCTGAAGGCTTAATATCTCTCTCTCTCTCTTTTTTTTTTTTTTGTTTTTGGTTTTTGGGCCACACCCCGTGGTGCACAGGGGTTACTCCTGGATGTCTGCTCAGAAATAGCTTCTGGCAGGTACGGGGGACCATATGGAACACCGGGATTCAAACCAACCACCTTTGGTCCTGGGTCGGCTGCTTGCAAGGCAAACACTGCTGAGCTATCTCTTAATATCTCTTTTATAAGAGTCCCCACCCACTCACTCAATCCATCACCATGGTTTAGGCTATATAACCTGGGTTAGGTTATACTGAGAACACTAATTAATGATCTTTTCTCTTTGCCCACCAGTGTGATGGTGTTGAAGTGGACTTGAGCAATATATTTCTTGAAGGCATTACTGTTCTCAACATTCCCAGCATGTATGGTGGTACCAATCTTTGGGGAGAAACCAAGAAGAACAGAGCTGTGATTCAAGAAAACAGGAAGGCTGTCACTGATCCCAAGGAACTGAAATTCTGTGTTCAAGGTAAGTCAGCCAGGAAGATAATGACTATAATGAATAAGGTATTCATGGGTCTGGTAGAAAACTGAGAAGGTGTGTCTAGAGGAGTATCTCAAAGACATGACAGACTGTATAGAACCCAGAGCTCTGTGTCTATACCAATTCATCATATCTAATGATAAAAGATTATACATTAATTTGGGGCCCAGGAGATAGCA
Organism: Crocidura indochinensis; assembly: GCA_004027635.1. Taxonomy (NCBI): domain Eukaryota; kingdom Metazoa; phylum Chordata; class Mammalia; order Eulipotyphla; family Soricidae; genus Crocidura; species Crocidura indochinensis. The sequence goes on along the minus strand of PVKC010006918.1, from coordinate 25,817 downwards.
TGGAGGTAAGGCGTTTGCCTTTCATGCAAAAGGTCATCGGTTCGAATCCCGGTGCCCCATATGGTCCCCCGTGCCTGCCGGGAGCAATTTCTGAGCATGGAGCCAGGAGTAACCCCTGAGCACTGCTGGGTGTGACCCAAAAAAACATCAAAAAAAGATTATATATCAATTAAAAAAGAAAATTTGCCATAAGATCTATATGATAGTCAGAAGGCAAACCATGGACTCCAGGCATCAAATTCTGTTGAGGTTACCACTGTCCTCCATTAAATAAATCCAACAGTCAATTCTCAACCTTGATCTCAAATCAATTAACCTACCAGTTAATTTGACCCAACTTATTGCTCCTTCTTTCTGAAAACTGCTATTCTAACTTCAGACTGGGACCGGAATGATAGCGTAGTGGTAGGGCATTTGCCTTGTATGTGGCTTACCCAGGACGGACCTCAGTTAGATCCCTGGCATTCATATGATCCCCCAAGCTAGGTGCGATTTCTGAGTACATAGTCAGGAGTAACCCCTGAGTGTCACTGGGTGTGACCCCAAAACCAAAAAAAAAAAAACCCAACCAAACTAACTTCTAACTGACTAACTTCTAAGACTTCATGTTTTAGGTTTTTCTCATACCCAACTCGTTCCTCTTTCTCAAACTCTTTTGCTGATTTCTCATTTTCTGTAGTCCCATATATTGGGGGTTCCCCAGGCAAAGTCCTCACTCTATTCTGTCTCTACTCACACAATTATTTTACCCAGTGGTGAGACTTTATTTAAATACCACACGAATGCCAATGACTCAGCAGGTCCAAAACTGAGCCTGCTGTCTCTCCCCCAAACCTCTCTATCCACAGCCTTCTCCATCTCAGTTTATAATAACTCCAACCTGCCAGTTGCTTAAGCCAAAACATTTGGCACCATCCCTACCTCTTCCTCTTTCTCACATCTCCCATCTAATCCATCAAGAAATCTGTTAGGTGTATTTAAAAAAAAATCCAAGACCCAACACATTTCACTGTATTTCTTCCACCAAGGTCTGAGTCATTCTTCTGTTCCTAGAGTACCGCAGATCCTCTAACAAGAGTTCCTATTTCTACCCCTTCCCCATACAGTCTTTTGTCATCACTGCATCAGAGCATCTTTAGGAAAATGTTAGAATGTGCTATTTTCCTGCTCAAAATATTGCAGTGACTCAGAGTAAAAGTCAAGATTTTTCTGTGACCTAGAAAAGAACCTTGGATGGTCTGGCCTTCTATTTACTCCAGGATTTCATTTTCTTTATTCTCTTCATCCATCACCATTTGTCTCCTCTAACACAGCAGATTATTTCTATGAAAGGTCTATTCCTTTCCTAAGTAGTATGCCTGACAGGCCATCAGCTGGGTCTTTTCCCTTATTCCAACACAGTTTAAAACAGTTTATGGATACAATACGAGAGTGCCCTTAAACTGCCTTTACTACTACTCTTTACCAGTCATTTCTACTGTGCACCAAATAGAACTCAGTGTTCCCAGAGGCTCTGATTCCTGTGTAGATTGGGTGAATGGTTCCTGAGGATTCTCAGAGGTGAATTTGAGGAATAATAACTGTATGTATGGGATTGGCAAAAGCACTAGAACAGGAGCCAACAAACTGAATGTGAATCCAAGTCCTACTACTTTTGCGAACCTTCATTTTATTTTCTATAGAAACAGAGAGACTGGGCCAGAGAGATAGCATGGAGGTAGGGCATTTGCCTTGCATGCAGAAGGATGGTGGTTTGAATTCTGGCATCCCATATGGTCCCCCGAACCTGCCAGGAGTCATTTCTGTGTGTAGAACCAGGAGTAACCCCTGAACGCTGCCATGTGTGACCTCCCAAAAAAAAAAACAAAATGAAAATAAACAAAAACAAAAAACAAAAACCCAGAGAGATTATAAAGGGATTAAAGTGTTTGCCTTGCAGGTAGCTACCAGGGTTCAATACCTGGCACCATATATGTCCTTTATAATCCCTGAATGTAAAGCCAAGATTAAGTCTTGTGCACCACTATATGTGCCCCCCCTCAAAAAATGAAACAAAACACACACACACACACACACACACACACACACATACCTTCTTGTTTAAAAACAAAACAAAACAATTCTAATAGCTGAATGAATGAGGTTGAACCAGATAATTGATACTCAAATCAGGCCACCTTAAAAATGTAGATTTCTGGGCCACAGCCTAGATCTATCAAATCAGTCACTGGAATGGTATCTGAGAATCTAAATTTGTGGTGATCTTTGTATACAGCTCCAGTGGATTGAGAACCCTTGATATAGGCAGGTGATCTTGAACATGGGTCTGTCCTTTGATCATTCAGGCTGTTAGTGCTAAGGTTCAATATGATTCTACCAGAAGGAGACAAAATGTGGGTGAGCTTCAAAAGAAGGGTCTTCTGGCTTGTTTCAGAACCATTAACTAGATACATGAAATTGTTATATTCCACAGTGAGGTCAACCAACAGGTTATTTCCATAACTCTGACCTTTAAAAGAAGACTCAGGAGGGGCCAGAACAATAGCACAGCAGTAGGACATTTGCCTTGCACGCAGCTGACCCAGGACAGACCTCATTCTCATATGGTCCCCCAAGCCAGGAGCAATTCCTGAGCACATAGCCAGGAGTAATCCCTGAGCATCATCAAATGCCCCCCCCCCCAAAAAAACTAAACTAAAAAGAAGACTCGGGAATTCTATTTTCCCCTATTGCCTTTTTAAGTCCCCTTTATTTCACACAGTACATTTTTCAATGTTTATAAATTATTAAACGTAATGTGTTCTTACTTCCTTGCTTGGCAGGGGAAGTTGTGGGTGCTAGCAGAGGATGGGAGAATCATTGGAGGTTATAGAAAGTTCCTGCAAATTTTCACACCCTAGTGCTTTGACCTCAATTCCCACACTAGCATCCAGCCCCAACAGAATTGGTCCCCTCCTCAACCTGAGACTTGGGAAAGATTTTGCTGAGGACATATTCTGCTTAAGATTCAAGAAAATTCAAGAACTTCCCCTTACATGTATGTTCATATATCTTCCCCTTGTCCAAGCAAGAGAAATGTGTCTGTTGATTGTTTTTACTACCATGTACAGGAACTTTCTTCCTCCAAATCCCCCTTTCTTACCCCTTAGAATGTGCTTGCAGAGCTAAAAATGAAGTTACTTCCTGCTTTTAACATGAGGACATGAACTGATCAAAGTAGGAGCTGAGGAATGGCTCCTGGATCCTGAGTTTTCTGAGACAACAACTCTGAGATTTTCCTTTTGAAAGCATCATAAGCCCATTTAAGTTGAGATGTTGATGGAGAAAAGTATGAGAGGAAACATATGTTTGTGGAGGAACATTCACCTGGATACTAATATGACTCTGCCTCACACTGTGTTATTGGGCAAGTTCTTTTCACCTTTTTGAGACTCAAGTTTCTTTTTATTATCTGTAAATAGGGAATCTTTATATTTGTATATGATCCTATAAATCAAAAACCTCTTGTGGTCCTACAAAATTAGGACTTAAGACTGGAGAGGGGTTAAGGTGGTACAGGGGTTAAGGTGCTTGTCTTGTATAAGACCATTCACAATTTGATTCCCCATCTTCACGTACGGTCCCCCTACCCACTGCCAGAAGTGATCCCTGAGAACAGAGTAAGGATGTGTAGCCCTGGGCCACCCTCAAAAAAAATTGGGACCCTGTCATATTTGGTCTAGGTGGACTTAATCTTAGAACAAATTGGCAAGTTTCTTCCTTCTTTTATTATGTTTTCTCTCACATTTTATGGTGACTGAAGAGGCAGAGATCTTTCTGTCAGATCTTTCTGTCTTCATCTATTGAGATTCTTTATTCTTTATTCTTTGGCAGATACACTTGAGTGAAAGTGAGGGAGAAGTGGGAAGAGAATAATGGAAGGAAGGAGGTTATTATAGATGTAAAATGAAAGTATCCATGAGTTGTGAGACTGCCCCACACACATGCTGTGTTTCTATTCCCTTAGGCAGACAGGTCTGATGAAGCAGGGTACAGTGGAGAAATAATACCAAGCCAGTGAAGAAAGTCATTGGAGTTAGTCCAGCTTTTGCCTAATGGCTCTTCTCTGGCATGTGCTCTTTCTCTCTCTGATTTCCAAGCCAGCACTCCTTTCCTTATTCAAACCAACTCCCAATCTCAGCAGGAAGGAAGTTCAAGTCAGATATAAAAGTGGGCCTTTACATATCAAAAGAAGAGATTACCAGGAAGAGGAAGTTGGGGGAACAATTTTGTTTAGACTTTTACCTAGGTTAACTTACATTAGGGGATATAAGAAGAAATAGCAAGAGAAAGCATTACTGTCAAAACATGGTCAACCTTTCCATCATGGAAAGACAACCCAAGGAGACTGTTCAACATTAACATGAAATGAGCTCTATAAAATCACTTTGTGATGATAAAGCGATAAGGGGTACAGGAAAATGTACCCAGGCTTACAGAGAATAATGTGGACTTTTGAGTTCAGCTGCATACTCTCTATTCATAAACCTATAAAGTTTATAAACCTATATAGACTTTTATATATATAACCCTTATATAAACATATATATAGACCTATATAAACTTTTTTCTAGTTTATAAACCTATATCAGTGAGTCAAACTCCCTGAGCCTCAATTTTTTCATCTGAAGAATACACAAAATATATCTAACTTCTTAGGAAGATGACAAATGAAAATATGCCTGGAACACAATATCCAACACTATCTCTTTTTTTTTTCCTCCCCCTTAATCCTGTTGTATGGGATTTTCTATTTGAAGTTCTTAAACTTTAGCATTACCATCTACCTGTGCCTACCTACAAGAAAGAGCAAGACTCTTCCAAACTTTAGCCCAACCTCTGTCCTAGTGCTTTAAATATCCACTATCAATTGTGCCTACAATATCATTTCCCAAACCTTGTTTGACAAGTGAATACATATACTTACCAATGAGTGTCTGCTCAGGCCACCTTTTGTATGTGAGAGTTAATTTTTTAAGATAGTTACATAAGGGGCCCGGGAGATAGCATGGAGGTAAGGCGTTTGCCTTTCATGCAAAAGGTCATCAGTTCAAATCCCGGTGCCCCATATGGTCCCCCGTGCCTGCCAGGAGCAATTTCTGAGCATGGAGTCAGGAGTAACCCCTGAGCACTGCTGGGTGTGACCCAAAAACCAAAAAAAAAAAAAGATAGTTACATAAAAGAGAAATATGTAGGCATTTGATTCTTGTGATTTCTAACACTTGATAATAAAGAGATAATCTAATTTATTTATGTTTCATTTTGACTTGCAAGTAATTTTGCATCTGTTAATTTAACATAATTCAAACCAAAAGCTATGAGTAAAATTATGACTACTTCATTTCCTTATTTGTTAGTCAAAGGATGGAGAGCAGAGGCCTAGATAAGGTAGGTGTCTCTGTGATGACACTTCTAAAAGTGAACCCAGCCTCCAAACTCTTATGGCTCTTAATTTGGCCTCAATCTAATACTACCCTGATTTGGAATTGCTCTGTGTCATAGGAATACAGATCTGTATATTGTCCTTCAGCCAGTACCTGAAAAGTAGGGACTATGTGGTCTTCATCTTTAAATCTTCATAAAATTTTACATTGTTCTCCAGAACAATGTCCAGTGTTGGCATTAGAATTGATTCTATGATTTTGAGCTGAACCCTTTAATGCTGGTTGGAGGGAGGTTGAGAGAGGAGAGGAACCTTGCCTTTGTTCTGCCAGCTCACTGAGTAGTTGATTGTAGAACTGAACAGGATAGGCACTTAATGAAAAATCGCAGGGGAAAAAATTCTATCAAGTATTATGTGTGTGACTGAGAGAACTTTGTTTCATGAAACCAATAGAAAATCACTTTACAAGTAAGAAAGGGCAATTATCTTCAAATAAGTTATCCAGGTATAACTTATAGGATTTGTGGTAAACCTAGAGTGGAGTAAGAGACTAAACATTAAACTCAAAGTTAAAAGACCCATTTGTTCTCACTACTAACCATGGGGTCTTGGTTGAGTCACTATATCTCTCCAAGATTTCATTTTAACCCTTTCCAATTGGAAAATTTTAACCTTTCTACCTCAGCACTTTTTTGAAAGATAAAGATCATCTGTGTAGCAGACCGTTCTCTTAAGTAGACTACCTGGAACACTGCAAGTACTTGATCAATAATAATCAGAATTACTCTTAAGTGACAAATGAAATATAGTCAATATTTAGTATATAGTAAGAAAGGAGCTAAATTTAGGAATCTACCCCCTTCTGTTTCAGATACTGAGTCTAGATTCAACTTTTAATCATCAGTGACTCTAACAATTTTCTAATTCCAGGGTTACTTGTTGACATACTTAAGTGTGGTTGGCTGTTGTTGCTGGAGCTGCTTGCTCAGTGAGGCAAGGAGAGGACTGTTGGTGCCAAGTATTGAGTCCAAGTGCAAGTGCATAACAACAAGATCATCCCCACCAAATAGGAGGTGAAGCCCAGAGAAACTGCCATTGTTTGTCTCTAGTCCCATCTGAGATACAAATGCAGTGTTTTCACAAATTTTCTTCAGCTCTTTCCTAATTGAACTGCCCCAGTTCAATCTTCAGTCAATGTCAGTAGTAGCTTTTCAGGCTGGGTAGCCCATACTCTTTGTTTATCTGACATTTAAATAACATTCTCTCCCTGATTTCTTAGCCTTGAATGAACATGAGGTCATCTAAACTGAAAAGACAAAAGTCTTCTCCAGACTTATGCTAGGGCCAAATTTTTGTGATTCTTGGGACCAGACTGAAGCACCATAGGTAAGGCATTTGTTTGCCTTGCATGCAGTCAATCCAGGTTTAATCACCAGCATCCAGTATGGTCCCCAGAGGCTACCAGAGGTGACTTCTAAATGCAGAGCCAAGAATAACCCCAGAGCAACACTGGGTGTGGACCCCCACAAAAAATTGGGATTCCTGAAATCACAAAGACCAGACTAGAATGGACACTGAGAAAATTTACCAGGATAGACTTTATTTGGTTATACTTACCAAACACCGTATGCCAGGTGAGAGGGTACAAAAACAAAGATTCTGAAACCCTCACAAAATGGCAGGGTGGGGGCTAGCCTCAACCAAATATTTCAGACAGACCTATCATTAGGAAGCATGATTGGTACAAAGATAGTTGCTTTGAACCCAACACCCAGCAAGGCCAACCAAACTGTGTGAGGGTCACAGGCTCCTCTTAGTAGCCTGGTACTGAAACCAGCTGAGCAGGCACTCGCTGGCAAATATCACCCCTCATCAGGGGCCAAGTTCCTTCTTGGAAGGGGAAAATAAAGCTACTTCAAGGTCAATTAACTGCTCTTTTAGGAACACCTGTGGTTCATTCTACCTTTGCATTGCACACCTGTGGACCATGCTCTGAATCCCAAAAATCCAGAAGTGAAATTCATTCCAAACAGCTCTCAGATTGACAGTCCTTGTTGGGAAGTTAGAACATTCTATGAAACACCAAAATAATTACTAGCACACAAGTTCTTTGGGCTCTCAACATGTGTGACACCCTCTCATCAAGTGGCCCATTGGGTTTAGAAGTCGTTCAGGGTTATCAGTTCATAGTCTTTCATTTGGTAGCTATCTGGCCAGAAAGATAGTGTTATAATACTAATCAATTACTGCCAATTTGTGTTGAGAGCAAATAGAAATGCTCCCTAAGAGTGAGTTTCAGGAGCCGAAGCGGTGGCACAAGTCATAAGACATCTGCCTTATGCTCTCTAGCCTAGGATGTTCATTCCCCCGGCATCCCATACTATCCTCCAAGCCAGGAGTGATTCCTGAGCGCATAGCCAGGAGTAACCCCTGAGCATCACCAGATGTGGCCCAAAAACAAAACAAAAAATCAAAGTGAGTTTCAGAGAGGTCTCTCTGGCCCTGATATGCTAGGGTCTGAGATAGAACAAGTTGAGTGCTCCCCTAAAAATACAGGGGTATTATGGAGAGGAGTCCACTGGGAAGTTACTCAGCACTGGAAGTAACTGTAACCATGTATAAGTCATTCATGGGATTGCAGACCTCCAAAGATAGAAGACTTTTTGTTTTGTTTTGTTTTTGAGACACACCCAGCAGCGCTCAGGGGTTACTCCTGGCTCTGTCCTCAGAAATCGCTCCTGGCAGGCTCAGGGGACCATATGGAATACTGGGATTCAAACCACCGTCCTTCTGCATGAAAGGCAAGCGCCCTACCTCCATGCTATCTCTCAGGCCCCAGATAAAAGACTTTTTATAGGAGGTGACAGTGTTATCATTCAGGCCTTCAAGAACCCACTTTGGAATCAGCATGCTCCAAAGCTAGGCATTACCCTCTATTCTATAATCTGCAGTCCCACCCTCCAAGTTCCCTGCTTGCTCTTGGCACCATTACAGCTGGCTCGTGGAACTCTCCTTAATTATTTATTTAGGTGGCGTCTCACCCACCAACTGTGGCCCCTCGGGGAATCCAGCTGTCAGAATCCTTTCTGCATCCCTGAACCTGACATGGTCTCTGAAACCACGAAAGAGTTTGTTACTATCACTACATGGAAAGCACCCAGAGAGAGGCATGTGGAGCTGTGAGTTAGAAAATGATTTTGACTTGATCCTGCAGCAGAAATGAAAGTGTGTGTGATACTGGTGTACACTATAGACCTGTACAGGAGAGCCCAGGAAGTGTGCCCCCTTGCAGCATCAACCCTCCACTATCCCCAGCAGGCTGTCTCTGTCTCTGTATGAGGCAATTGTGGCATCAGGCAGTGCTGCCTGCCAGACTCAAAAGGTTAGACCTGTTAGGAGTTTATAGCTTCCAAATACAAGGTGTTTTAATAGATATTCCGATGCTTTCTGGGTAGCATTGTTTCTTCCAGAATCATATGTCTCTTAGATATTCTTGTTTTGCTCTTGATTTGTTTTGAATATTATCTTGATTTGCTTGTAATTTGTGTAAGAAGTGTTTCATTTTCTTAATTAATTAATGAAGATGAATTGGGCTGATTTACTGAACATTTACTTCTGCATCAATCCTGTTGCATATTTAATTCCTAATGCATTGTATGGCTGAGGACAGTAAGGCTAATGGGGTCAAGTGACTGACCCAGGAACACATAGACAATAAGCGAAGGAGCCTTAGATCTGTCTTGTGCTTGCAGTGTGCCAAGTATTATAATGGGGATAAGGCACGGGAGTGATGTTGTCCAGCCCTAGTAAACAGTCTACATATAAGAAAAAATCAGAATTTTTCTATTAAACTATTTAGAATGAGAAATACATGTGTATGAAACAGTTGTGTAATACAAGCATAAAAAGCAAGCACCTTAGAGTGGTAAAGACAAAACATCAGAAAAGTACAATAGACAAGAGAATGAGGGTCCCTCCTGAAGAACTTACTCCAAGTTGTACAGCACTGTGGAGCTCATCGCTAAGTAATGATTTTGTGAACGAATGGATATAGTGGAATATGTGATCATACTTGAAGCAAGAATGTATTTGAAAAGACAGTGAATGAGAGAAGCAAATAGAGACCAGAGCGCTACTAGCTCAAAGAAGTAGCCAAAGTGAGTTCCCGAAAGAATGAGACTTTGGGGTCATGCCTCACAGCTTGCACATGAACTTTTGAAAATAGTAAGATGAAAATGTGCATGTGGTTTTCCCCCCTGTGTTTGGGGAAGCAATAACAATGTTGGGGGAAAGGGGTTAGTGGCACTCCCAGAAATACTGGGTCAGATACTCCCAATGGTTCAAATACTGGAGCCTAAGATGTGAAGTTCAAAGACCACCAGGGCTACCACAGTGGTGCTCAAGGTAGATGAAGCTTTTTGAGCTGGGAGCAGAAGGAACCAAGAGTGTATGTAGTTTGCATCAGAGGAAAAGGCTAGTTGGAGGCGAGTGCAGAATGCAGGCTATAGCTCTAAAATTAAATTGGAAGTCACAAATTATGCCCCATTAGTAACAGTAGTGGATCACAGTTTATTGAGGCCCGATCTCAGCTTTTCTTCCCTGCCTTGCATCTAAAACATCCCCTCAAAACATGTGTTAGCAGAGGGATGCTTTAAGAAGGGACATCTGTGTTTTCCATGCATCTATCTCTTCCCATTTTCAAGCCAATTAATCCAACAAGTGGTAGGCACCTACTTGAATTCAGTCCTAGATGCCAGAAATATCTTCCATTTTATCATCTCACTCAATACCCTTCAGCACCCTCAAGGGACCTTTATAATTAGAAAATTGAAGCCTTGGGAGGTTAAGTGACCTGTCCAGGGCCATGCTAATTGAAGAATCTTGGACTAGAGCCATGTCCCAAACATGCTTCCTACACCTCTACTGCCACCCAGTTATCATCAATCCTGGCCCAACAATGAAGAAGCAAATTCTTCCCCCACCTGCTCTCCACACTCTCTAGCCCTACTCTTTTGGGCAGGAGGGTGATGTGTTTCTCTCACTAGTATGAGTTTAATTCATGTTCTTTAATATGAGCCTACATGGTCCATCAGACAAGTCATGGATTGCATTCCAGTTTCACCACCACCATCTTTCTGATATTAAACAATTTTCTTATCCTGCCTGTACGTTTTAATTTGATTGTATTTTTGCTTTTATTTCTGTGTCAAAACAATAGTTTCTAACAGTTTTCAGAAGGATCTAGAGTCTAGATTCTAGAGCAATCTGTAAAGGCCTGGTTGAGGGTCTTCCTAGTAGTAGTTCCCTTCCTGCCCCAATAGGAACTGCTGGTCAAGACTTCCCAGAGCTGATGATGTCTGACACTCACTTTAGAGACTTTTTCAGAACATTCTTTTTTATTTACTCAGTGATGCTGGGGTGGGATGATGGATGAACCAGGTAGTGTTGGGGATTAAAATGGGAATGGTAGCATGTAAAGTAAATGATTTAGCCCCCCCCCCACTCTTTCCAGTTTTTATCCCAATGATGTCTTCTCTCCGCAGAGCTCTAAGACATCCTGCTTGGTTAATTTGCTTTCAAGGAACTCCCAGTCTATGTCCTCATGAGTTGGAGTATCCAGAGAAAGCACTGGTCTATAGAGTCTCTTTCAGATTAGCAATGTTTGGGCTAACTGAAAGCCTCATAATTTAGGAAAATAGATGGGAACATGGGGCAAAGGGTGATGGACATCCTGTTTGGCCTGTCACAACCTTCCGTTCTTTCTCATCCTTTTGAGCCAAAGGAAACCCCAAAGACAAGTCCTACCCTCTCCATGAAGATCAAGCAAAAGTCTTTTGGGGTTCTCTTCATCTCACCACTCCCAGACTATTTTCAGTCTGCTGAGCATCATCTAAGCTGGCTTTGAAGTTCTTTAGTAGGCATCAGTCTTTCATCTGCATAGACAGGCACAGGGAGGGAGCTTTGACAGGCTCTCTGTGCCTGACTTTGCTAAACTTAATGCTGGGGCTGCCCAGGGCACCAGGCCCATCTCCATGGCAATTTGGAGGCAGGAGAGGAGTCCTAGGTGATGCCTGGTACAGCTTTGGCAGACTGAGTCTGAGACAGGCCATCTGTCTAGACTCTGCCTCCCTCCAAGCATAGAGCTGGCCTTGTCCCCTTTCGTAGAAGAGCAATAAACCCCACCTACCCACATGTGTCAGCTTCTTGCTAGCACAGGGATAAAGAGACATGTCTCATTTGCAGAGAAACTTCGCATTCTTTTTCTCAATATAAGAACTTTCATCTTAACTAACCCCCAGAGGTTTTTATCATTATTTCCCTTAGGAATAGAATTGTATCCCCCTGAATATTCTCATGTTGAAGTTCTATTTCCCAATTCTCCCAATGGGTCTATTGGGAGAAGAAGTCAGGTTGGAGTTCTTCTAAGAAGAGGGAATTTGGACCCTGATACACTTGG
>PVKC010006918.1:0-13838 GCA_004027635.1 Crocidura indochinensis | reverse complement strand
TTTCTAGTTAATCAGACACATAACTCCACTAGGAAGAACTTCAGTTCAATATTCACTGAATGGACAAAAACTCCAGCCCAAAGTATTAATACATCAATTTCTTTCTGTTGCTGTAATACAAACAGGTTTGGTTCTGTGACTGTCCCAGGTCAGGAGCAGCTGTCACTTTGGTAGAAGGATCCCAAATTTCCTTCTTGCTGTTTTATAGCAATGTAAGCACCTCTCTTAAGATTGCTTAATCCGGGACCAAAGAGATAGCATGGAGGTAAGACATTTGCCTTACATGCAGAAGGACTGTGATTCAAATCCCGGCATCCCATATGGTCCCCCGAGCCTGCCGTGAGCGGTTTCTGAATATAGAGCCAGGAGGAACCCCTGAGTGCTGCCTGGTGTGACCCAAGAACAAAAGCAAACAAACAAAAAAGATTGCTTATTCCCTTCAACTGGTCAATCTGTCCTCAGTGCTATGTGACCAGAAGGGGGAACCAAGAAGAGAGGATTAAGGAGAACAGCATCCTGTTAGACTGAGAATCTTCCACACTTCCATTATCAGGGCAAGCAAGAAGTTCAGGGGCTGAAGTGATAGCACAGTATCTAGGGTATTTGCCTTGTACTGTACGTGGTCAACCTGGGACGAACCTGGGTTCAATTCTCGGCATCTCATGTTGTCCCCTGAGCCTGCCAGAATAATTTCTGAGCACAGCGCCAGGGTGTGGCCCAAAAACCTAAATAAATAAATAAATAAATAAATAAATAAATAAATAATGTCAAAGAAGTCCAAAGCATGACACCCATCTATCCTGAATTTCCTTTGCAATTTTGTTTGAGTATGTGCCAATCACCCATGAGTGGCTACTTTCTGTGATGCTAATTCTTACATTTCGATGCTCAGCTTCATCATTGCTCAGAGACCACCAAGACTAATCCTGACAATGTTGGGTGTGGGGAAGGGGATGACCATGAAATGCTAGAGAGAAAACTCAGGGTCTCCATCTCCTTGACTCTCCTTTGCATCATCAATGCTTGAATTTCCATCCATGTGAACCAGTCGCTAAAACAGAATAAATATTGCATTTATGTATAAGGGAGAGAGGCAAAAACAGACTGGGATACCATAATTTGATATGCAGATTAAATGAGTTAATTCATGGAAACCCTATTATCCAGTTCAATCTAGACAAATAGATATTGTTTTGTTTATCATTATTACTTTGATTATTAATTATTATGTTTTCCCTCTTTTAGACCAAACCTGTCAAGACTGTAGGCACTAAAGCATGTATCTTATTCAGTTTATTCAATAAACATTTATTGGGAGCTTTGTATATGCTGAGGACTGAGCTAGTTGCTAGGGGTACAGAGATAAACAGCAAGAACACAGACTTGCCTCAGCTCTCAGTGGGGTTAGGAGAATGGTAAGAACAGAAACAACTGAGCGAGAGCCACAGTCTGAGCATAGGAGAGTAAACAGGATTGTCCTGGCGGAGAGTGACATGTGTAGGGAGAAGGCCAGATAGCCAATGATCACCTGCACATTAATGGGAAACTTAGACATTTGTCCATTAGGTCTCATGAACCATGGAAAAGTCCGTGCAGGAGAAAGCACAGGTGAGATGCACTCCTTAAATATCAGCATTTTGCCAGCCTTTTTCTATTCTTTTGTCTCCCAAGCCCTCCTCCCAGTAGTGGATGGAACTATGGAAATAAGAACCAAATAGAGTTGTTGGTATATGAAAAAATAAAATAAAAATTATTGGGCCCAGAGAAATAGCATAGTAGGTGCTATGCTTGTCTTGCTTGTGGTTAATCTGGGTTTGATCCTCGGAACCTCTTATGGTCACCAATGCCCTCCAGGAGTGATCCGTGAAAACCAGGATTAAGTTCTGAACATCACGAAGTGTGGCCTCTAAACAAACAGAATATTAACATTTAGGAAAAGGAACAGAACTCTGAAAGAGAGATTAAGGAAGCAGAAGTTCACCTGAATTTGTGGCTTTCCAGCAGAGTTCAATGTTCCTAGCAATAACATTGAAGATATTTAAAGCTTAAGTGCAAAAAGTATAGGGGTGTTTGTACACAGCTCTCAAAGGACGTGACTGGGAACTACCAGAGTGAATGTAGCAGAAAAAGAAAGTGAAATATACTTGATGACTGTCTTTGTGCAGGGCACTTGCACTTTCCATTCTGCAGTTTAAATCTGCTAAGGTCACTTGAAGGTCAATCTTATTATTCCTGATTCCTAATTTTCAAGTGAAGAAAATATAGATCAAAACAGTCAGGAAGTAACTTGTTTATGTTCATCTTCACTCCAGCTCCTGATAATGTGGCCAGTGTAATTGCCTGAGGCTCCAGTTCTCAAATTTGAGTGAGCCATAGAATCTTCTAGTACTTGTTAGAACACAGACAGTGGGGTCCCATACCCAGAGTTTCCAAGTCAGTAGGTGTGGAGTGGGGCCTGGGGATTTGCATTTCGAACCAGTTCCCAGGCGATGCTGGTTTTGCTCCAAGACCACACTTTAAGAAAACTTAGCCTGTAACGATGATCCACTCAAAGACCTTGGCCAGCAGTAATCAGATCATGCTATACATTGTTTTTTTTTGTTTGTTTGTTTGTTTTGTTTTGTTTTGTTTTTTTTGGTTTTTTTTTTTTTTGGTTTTTGGGTCACACCCGGCAGTGCTCAGGGGTTACTCCTGGTTCCATGCTCAGAAATTGCTCCTGGCAGGCACCGGGGACCATATGGGGCACCGGGATTCAAACCGATGACCTTTTGCATGAAAGGCAAAATGCCTTACCTCCATGCTATCTCCTGGGCCCCTATACATTGTTTTTTGCTTTTGTTGCTTTTGTTGTTGGGTTTTTTTTAAGTATATTAGATTATTCTTTTCTTCTTTATTTAAGCACCATGATTACATACATGATTTTAGTTGGATTTCAGTCATTTAAAAAGAACACCCTGCTTCACCAGTGCAACCTTCCCACCACCAATGCCCCCTCTCTTCCCCACCCCCTGCCTTTATTCGAGACAGCATTCTACTTCTCTCACTCATTAACATTGTCATGATAGTAAGTGTACTCATCTCTCTAACTAAACTCACCACTCTATTTAGTGAGCTTCACATCGAGAGTCAGTCCTTCCAGCCCTCATCTCTGTTGTCTCTGGGCATTATTATAATAATGTCTTTTTCTTCTTTTTTTTTTTTTTTTCGGTTTTTAAGTCACACCCATGTATAGGAAAATTTCATGATTTCATCTCTCCTGACTGCTGTATAATATTCCATTGTGTATATGTACCACAATTTCTTTAGCAATTCATCTGTTGAAGGGCATCTTGGTTGTTTCAAGAGTCTGGAGATTTTAAATAGCACTGCAATCAGTATAACTATGAGGAAGGAATTTTTGTATTGCTTTTTTGTGTTCCTAGAGTATATCCCTAGGACTGGTATAGCTGGTTCATATGGGAGCTCAATTTCCAGTTTTTTGAGGAATCTCTATATTGTTTTCATAATAGCTGGACTAGATGGCATTCCCACCAGTAGGGATAGAGAGTTCCTTTCTCTCCACATCTTTGCCAGCACTGATTGTTCTTGGGTTTTGTTGTTGTTGTTGTTGTTGTTTTGATGTGTGCCAGTCTCTGTGATGTAATATGGTAGGTACCTCATTGTTGTTTTAATTTGCATCTCCCTGATAATTAGTGATGTGGAGCATTTTTTCATGTGCCTTTTGGCCATTTGCATTTCTTCTTTGAGACATTGTCTGTTCCTTTCTTCTCCCCATTCGTGCTATACTTTGGAATCTCCTGGAGTTCTCTAAAAAGAAATCCTGATCTTTGGTCTCCAGATTTGCTCATTCTAATTCAACTTGTATAGATGCTTCCTGAACAGCGTTGTTTAAAATTTCCAAGGTTGTTCCAATATCCATCAGTTAGAAGCCACTGATGCTGCCTCACTTTTTGACTCTAATATCCATCACTACCCTCTACTTGAGTCATTCATGACTGAAACCACAAGTGGAACTTATTTACTACCAGCACATCTCACACAAAGCACCTCTTTTCAACCTTTTTTCTCCCAATGGCTCAAAACATCTATTTCTGGACCTCATCAAGGTTCTTACTTGCCTTCTATAGTCTTCTTACTTTTCATTCAGTCCTTTATCCCTTCCCGGCTCTCATGACAGCCTGCAGTAAAATGGACAAAGCTATTTCTTACCCACAGCCAACCTTTTCTTTCCTTTACTGTATCTGTCTGGCAACATTTGAAGAATATTTTAATCAGACTCCAAGCATCAAAGGCCAGGGAGTCTTCATGAAATTGTTGATACTTGAGCTAAGTTTTCATAAGCAAGTAAAAGTAGAAGAGGGCTTTTCTCTAGTGGTCCAGCATATGCAGAGATATGAGAGAAGGAAAGAGGAGGATTTATGTGAAGAATTGGGTATGGAGTATGTCTAGATCTCATACTTAGACTAACAGTGTCAGGGAGTAAAAAATGCAGTGTGGTCCCACTGCTAGATAAAAGTGGACCATGGACTAAAAGCCAAGTTTATATATCATCTTTGAAATGATTAAGGAAAGTTAATAGGGTTTTTAAAGTAACTTTTAAGTGGTAACCTTATTTGTGTTAATAGAAAATAATACCTAGAAAAACATAAGAAGCATAAATAATTGTATACTGTATTGAATTCCCAGAACTCACTTTTGTGAAAAGTTATAAAAATTTGACCTTTTCTTCTCTGTATATTCTTATATAGTTAAGAACACATTATATAAGTAAGCTTGTATTCTACCTTTACATTTAGCTTTATGACATATATTAATGTTTAAAATGTTATAAATATTTTAGTGGTAGCATAAAATGTTATAATTGAATCCCATATAACTTAAGTATTACCATACAGGTGGGAATGAAGGAGAGAAAGATTTCATTATAGGTGATGCCACAATGTTTATATTTGGAAAAACTTAGAATCTGTCAATGGTTTCTTATGATCAATGCCAAGAATATATTTAATGACTTAACAGTATGAAGATTTTAGGTTCTTATAAAATTTCTTTTCCTCCTCCTGTCTTCTTCAATCTCTTCCTCCTGCTCCTCCTCCTATTCTTCTTCTTCCTCTTCTCTGTCTCCTTCTCCTTCTCTTCTCTTCCCCTTCTTCCTCTTCCTTTCCTCCTTTTCCTGGTGGTGCTTGGGGGACCATATGTCATGGATCAAACCCAAATTGGTCACATGCAAGACAAGTATTTTGTTCAATGTACTATTGATATACAGTGTCCAGCACCCCTTGTCATTTTCTTTCCTAAAAGTTTTATTTGTTTTGTTTGGTCATACCTGGTGGCGCTCAGGGGTTACTCTGACTCTGCTCTCAGAAATTGTTCCTGGCAGGCTCAGAGGATCATATGGGATGCTAGGAATCGAACCTGGGTCCATGCAATGTTGGCTGCATGCAAGGAAAATGCCCTACCACTGTGCTATCACTCCGGCCCCTCTTTCCAAAAAGTTGCCAGATTTTATTCACTAACATTTCACCTCCTCTTATTAGCATTTGGTAATATGATCAGTGCCAGTGAAGGGCTTGGTATAAAGAAGACAAGAGTATTTTGCTTTCACAAAGATTCATTCCTTTTGTTGAATAGACAGGAACTGCTGTCTATTACTCTTCCCTTTGCTTCCATATGTTGTTTTACTTTTATTTTTACCATTATTAATCTTTTTCCTTTTTTGGAGAAAATATATTGAAAATAAATTTTGTTTGCTTGGGGCCACACCCAATGGTACTTATGCTCAATGTCAACTTTGGTGTCAGTGGAATCATGAGGTACTAAGGCTTGAACCTAAGTCCTGCATTACAACCTGTATTCTACCCATTGAATGCTCTCTTCAGTCATGGAGAACATGTATTGAATGTTCACTGCACACAGAGCACTGAACACGATCTTCCCAAGAGCAGAACTAAAAGCTCTATAGGTAAGCCTTGATATAGGCTTATTGTTCTGTCAAAAAAGAGAAGTCTCTTTACAATATTTTAGGGGAAATAATGTTTTAATTTTTCAGTGAAATTTGCCAAGTGGATATTTGCTAAATTAATTTAGTTTTGGGGGGGTTGGGCCACACCTGGTGACACTCAGGGGTTACTCTTGGCTATACGCTCAGAAATTGATCCTGGCCTGGGGAACCATATGAGATGCCAGGGATCAAACTGCAGTCGGTCCTAGACTAGTGCACAAGGTAGATGCCTTACCGCTTGCACCACCTCTCTAGTCTTGTAATTTACTTTTTATTTCTATGATAATCCAATTTTATACATAATCATCTACCTTTGGAATATTCTTCCTCCTCCCTTTCTTACCACTACAAATTACATTGGCATTCATCCTTTAAGACCTTTCTTAAACTATGGCATTTCCTTCCATAATCTTCCCAGTCAGAATCAAATCTACTTTGCTCCTTATTCAATCAAGGTATTTTCTTTTTTAAACCTTTCTTTTCAATAGGTCTTTCCTTTTCTGTTCCCTTTGTTGTTATTGTTATGACCAAGTATCAGATACACAACACAATTTATTGTAGCACTGGCAGAGATTCCTGAATTGCGTTGGCACATATGGCAGTTAGACCCAAAACTCTTCGCCTGCAAAAATATTCTCTACCAATGACCTATCTCCAAGCCCCCAAATAATTTTAGCTCTTATACTTCCTCTTGGTGGAGTCCCTCAAGGGTGGAAAATTTTGTGTGTCTTGTTTAAAGCTGTGACTGGCACTCAGTGCTACGTGGTAACTGTTGAGAGAATTCCTGCTTCAGTAATTCAGATGAACAGTTTCTCCTAAATACCAATGAGACAGAGTGTAAAGACAATATGGAGATGACATAAATTACCAAAGCCACACTCTGACTCATTGGTACCTAAGGTAAAATAGACACCTGGTATACAAGATGTCCCAATCCTTTTGATTCTAAGTACAGAATGTTAACTGTTTTGGTTGCCTGAACACTGATCTGCAAGTTATGTTTGATTTTAACTCCACATTTAATTTGTGCCTAAGTATTACCATGCTAGACAAGTGATTTCCAGCAAACTGCCACCAGTCCCTGGGCTGCCACTGAAACCACTGTGCCAGATAAAGAGACTCAAATATAATTTATTTCCCCAAATAGTCAATCTGAAGAGAACTACCATAAACAGTTTATAAGTATCAAACAAAAAGTATTACACAAAAAAGGATTTCATGATTCAATATCTGGAAACAAACATGTAATGGATATCTTTACCTCAAAATTTTCTAGTTGGTATTCTAGTAAGTTCAAAGAAAGACCAGAAGATAATGGTTGAGAAATGAAAGTGTAGTCAATTATTTCTCAGTAGATAAGAATTCTCCTGTCAGGTGTTGGGAATGTTGCACTGGTGATGGGGGCTGTTCTTTACATGACTGAAACCCAACCACAATCATGTTTGTAATAAAGGTGCTTTAATAAAATATTTAAAAAAAAAAGAATTCTTTCAGAGGATCAGAGATAAGATGGACAAATTCAATAGAAAAGAAAAGGTAGGTCAAGGAAACTGAAGCATGGGGTTTCTTTAAGTAGAACTCCTGGGAAAGATGAAAACCCTCCTTTTATATTTTCTTAACTTGGAGGATGAAGAAGCACTTTGCATGCAAAGTTTCTTGCATGCAAGATGGGAAAACAAAGGGTTTGGGAAAGAGCAGGATCTTAGGAAAAAGGATTGTCTCCTGCACATCCTGAGTGCTTATCCAGGTCCCATTCTCTTGACATTCCAGACTGAGACTTTTTCTCTGGGGCCATTCTCTTTCAAATCTCACCCTCAATAATTCCATCTGTCATTACATTGCTTTTAGCCTCTTTATGCAGTGAAGACTTGAGACAGATACAAAGGCAGAATGGAAAACAGTAGTCTCAAGATCCTAACCTCTAAACTGTTTTCCTCAGTCCCACATTTTGTAAACCCCTGCCCCCCTACTCACCCACCATGATCATGAGATCAGCTTTTATTACTTCTCTTCTAGAGCCAGGAAGCAAGGTAATGTGTGGGAGGTGATAACTGCAAGGTAATGTGTGGGAAGTGATAACAACTTCAGAGTTGAAACCATTCAATAGAAAAAATTGTTAAAAGACCAAGACATTGTAAAAGCTGAAACACTTGAGTCAATTAAGTCCCCATGCTTCAGAACATTTTGTTACCAGAAAATGTTTCAAGGAGGGAAAACATTGAAGGATCACAGCACTGTCAGCTACCAAAGCTTAGAAGAAAGAGCAACATTTTGCTAGACATCTGTCTTTCTGCCCTAGAGAAACTTCTAAAAAGTACCACTTAGCTCTTCTCTTAGTTTCTTTACCCCTACCCACTTCACGCCTAAACACATTCTTAAGCATCTCTCTCCCACCTGACCCTTTCTTCCCACCCCTTTCCTCCCCTCTCTCTTAACATTATCCAATGGTTATTCATTGCTCTTTGATAAGCAAGGTAGCTAATTAAATGACTAGAGATTTACACGAGCTATTTAATGGATCCAATCTCCTAGAGAGAGCCTGGAGTGTTCTTCTAAACAAGCATTGTCCTCCCTTTCATTTCTCATTCCAAGTCAAAACTAGAGAGAGTTAAGGAGCCAGTATCCTTTCACCCGTATTATAAAAGGAGTGCCAATGAATAGAATGGAACTCTGGATGGGTATAAGGGTGTGGGGATGGAGGGACCATGTACCCATCACTGGAAAACTAAATTAATTTTGTGCCTCTTGGTAACCAATGTTCAGCGAGATTATCAGTTATTTGGAACTGTAACAATGTTGACACATTTGTCATCCCTCTGATGATCTGTTTAACTGTCTGTGTTAGAAATACATCCATCAAGGGAATGTTTTTTTAAACAAAAGCTAGCCTTCCAAACAAAAAAGTAAAGATAAACCCAAATATCTCCTTCCCAATCTTAACAAACATGGTTCCCCTTTTCCAGGAGGCACCTTAGAAGACAGAAACCATCTGTTAAATAAACAAAGCATTAACACAGACTCAATTTTCTTGTTTATGGATATTCCTAGAATGTTAGTGATTGGCCACTATCTACAGAGAAGAATTTTTGCCTTGAGATGCTAGGACTGGAGGCTTTTAAGGTGTCTGCCTTTTAACTGAGGGATAGGACTGGATGGGTACTGGCACTCTTGGTGCATATGGGGCAGAAACATTTTGTGCCTAACATATTAATATTAATTATAATCTTTGGTTTTGGTTTTGGTTTCTTTTTGTTTAGGGGCCACCCTGGCTGTGCTTTGGAGTTATTCCTGGTTCTGCACTTGATAACTCTTTGCATATTCGGGGGACCATAGGCGATGCCAGGGGTTGAACCCAAGTAGACTATGTGGAAAGCATACCCTACCAATGTTCTATCACTCTGACCCACATATGAGAGATAATTTTGTCTGTCCCTCTCCTTTTGGCTGATTTGACTAAGCATGATACTCTATAGGTTTATCCATATAACAGCAAATTGCATAATTTCATTTTTCCCTTAAAGCTGAGTTGTATTCCTTTATGTATATGTAGTATAGTTTCTTTATACAGTCATTTGTTATTGTATACTTGGTTGGTTTCCAGATTGTGGCTACTGTGAATAATGCAGCAATCAACATAGGAATGCAACTATCTTTTTGAAATAGAGTTTTTGGGCCCTTGAGGTAGATGCCAAGAAGTGGAATTGCTGGTTCATCCTAACTTATTTGAGAAGTGTTTGTATTTTTCCATATGTATATTAAGATTAATATAATTATAAATTATGATTTAAATACAAAAATAATAATTAAAATTTAAAAAAATACTTGGACCCTTGATCCTGCCATTCCTTTTGCAAGACAATAGGACATGTAGCCTAAGCCTTGAGATCTATAGGAACAAAAACCAGACTTTCTATGTGGTGTGTCCAAAGCAGCTGCTCTATGCTTCTGGGAGGTCTTCAGATCTCTAAACCTAAGACACGTATTTTCTCTCCCTCTCTTTCTCCTATGGACCCAGAATTATCTGGTGTAGGTAAAATAGTCTTTTCCTTGGCTCAGTGAGGTACCTAGTGTCCTGAAAGAGGTCATTGCTTTCCCCCAAGGATGTCCAAGGAGGTTAGCTCACCACTGGTTTACCACAGGCCAAATTTGAGGTTAATGAACCATTCGTCATCATCAGTGGGGCCAACATGTTATTCAGACATTCAGAGAGGAAAGATTCAGTTCAGCAGATCAAAAAAACTTTTATCCACATTCCTCCCTTCCCTATTCCTAAACTAGTGTGTCCTTTAGTTGTATAGGGTGTTTAGAAATTATTTAAGGAAGAGCTAGCTGATTTATCAGTTAGGTTTTAGTTGAAATGATCTGTTAATATGCCAACACTTTTATTAGATATATGCTAATCTTTTCAATCAAAATAATGTTCTCAGTAGAACGAGAATTTTGTTCAAAATAAGTGGTCTACTTAGTAGTAATGCAGCAAGGGTGCTTTTCTTGCATGCAGCCAAGTTAGGTTCAATCCTCACCACTCCAAATGTTCCTCCAAGCCCACCAGAAGTAATCCCTAAGCAGAGAGACACAAGTAAGCCCCAAGCTCCATTGGGTGTGGCCTCAAAACAAACAAAAACAGTCTTGCATATTGATCTGTGGGGAAAATATCTTATTCAGACAGAATAAGCATAAAATGCTTTTGACAAACTAAAGAAATCGAAAGGTAACCACCAAAATGATTTAGTGAATTCTGTGGTGGTTAGCAAAGAGGAGAGAGGCACTGGTGGAAGGATGGATAAAAGGATTAGAGGGGTCTTTGGGGTGATGGGCTTGCTGGAGTGCCAGGTGGATAGAGTGAATCCTACATCTATATAGAGGTGTTAGGCTATGTCCTTAAAATTCTATAATATTACAACTGAATGAAAATCAATAAAAAGGGGAGAGGCCAGAGAGATAGCATGGAGGTAAGGTATTACCTTGCATGCAGAAGGACGGTGGTTCGAATCCCGGATCCCATATGGTTCCCCCAGCCTGCCAGGGGCGATTTCTGAATGTAGAGCCAGGAGTAGCCGGAGCGCTGCCAGATGTGACCCAAAAACCAAAAAAGTGGGGGGAAAATACTGCTTGGTGGGAAATTGAAGGGATTTTGACAAATAGATCTGTTCTGGACACAGCAGCCTGAGGTAGAAAGAGATGTGTGTACACTGATGTTCGTTATCTCACCTTGCAGACCTCAGTGACCAGCTCCTTGAAGTAGTGGGACTAGAGGGAGCCATGGAGATGGGACAGATCTACACTGGCCTCAAGAGTGCCGGAAGGAGGCTGGCCCAGTGCTCCTCTGTCACTATCAGGTATGCATCCAGTTTACACAACAGTCTTGAGATTCCCCACTCCCTTAGCATTGTTGTAAATACAGTAAGAATCCATCTTTGGATTTCAGTGCAGGAGAGCAGGAGACAAGTTTGCTGTTCTCTTCAAATAAATGAATGGCTTTAATAAACAAGAGAATAAGGTTACAAAATCCAGAGAACCAGAGATCTAACATCTTACATAAAAATAAAATCTTTACAAATTAAAATGTCAGGGACTGGAGAGGTAGCATAGAAGTAAGGTGTAGGCCTTTCATGCAGGTCATCGGTTCAAATCCCGGCATCCCATATGGTCCCCGGAGCCTGCCAGGAGCAATTTCTGAGTGTGAAGCCAGGAGTAACCCCTGAGCACTGCCGGGTGTGACCCCCCCAAAAAAAATTAAAATATCAGGTATATGTCAGAGGGCACATTCTGACAAAAACTAGGTGTTCTGTTCTTTCTTAGACATTGGCTCTTGAAATTTATTTCTGGTCTACTTGGTAGAACATCACCACCAACATGAGTGAACCTGTAGCAATAGACTAAGAGGATGATGATTCTTCTGGGTCTTAACCATTCAGGTTCAGGGAGTGACGGATCTAAAAGACTCTCTGGTGCTGGTTGCCTGTTTCGTCATAGCACCTGGCCACAGACCTTTTCCACCTGATTATAATAAATGTCTTTGTTGTTTTCTTTTTTCTCTTTTCACTTAATTTCTACCATTAAGTCTATTTATTTCTCTTGGTGGGTCTTCTAAAAGGGACCAAAGCAGGCAGACTTTCCAGTATTTTTTTTGCCCACAGAACATTTTTTTTCTCCGTAAACTCCTGAGTCTCTCTAGACATTCAATTTGAGAAAAATTTCTCTTGATGTTTCCCAGTATTCCTCAAAATAAACCCCAGAACTGGTTGGTTTCTGATGTCATGTAACCATATTCCACTTTTTTTTTATTCTTTCTCTTTGTCCTTTGCACATCCAAATTTGTATTGCCCATTCTCTGAGTTGTAGCAGTGTTTGAACTCCTGTCCCTTTCTCTCCGTGCTCTATGATTCTATTTCTAAGAAGTTCCAGTCTGTTAGCAGAGCTAAGTCATAACACATGTAGATCCCAGAGAATGTGCCATCTTAATCCCAGAGGAACCCAAACATCAACAACAGGAAAGGGGAGTTTATCTTCAGAGCTAATGGATATACTTATAAATAAAAACAGAAGGGGAAAACAAGGAGCCCTAACCTGAGCATTTCCCACATGCTTTCTCAACCCCAGAACCATCACCACTCTCTCTTCTATTATTTGTTTTATTATTAAGCTTATTGTTTTTCATATAAAGTATCCTCAGGATTTGTTGAGAATTATCTACATCAAAACAACAGAACCCCCCTATTTATTACTTCAAAATCCAAGATAATACTGAGTCTAAGCTTAGATACGCTAGTCAGTTGAGGGAACAAAGTTCCCTGCTTACCTGGACCAAGGCCTCTGAAAGCACCTGATTTTTTTCCTAAAGATAACCTTGGTACAAATCCTTAAGTTTTCTGTAGAAGGTCATCAGAAGACTTTATATATCTCTAATTATGAATTCATGAATCAGGCTTTCTCTTCACGACCATGTCCTTCCTTAAACATATAACTCATTTGCTTGTCTCTATATGTCTTTGCTATATTTCTACTCTGGAGAAGCCCTCATATTTCCTCTTTCTCTCCACTCACATCTTTTTGTTTGTTTTTGTTTGTTTTGGGGCTACACTCAGTGCACTTATAGGTTATTCCTGGCTCTGCATTACGAAAAATTACTCCTGGCAGGCTCAGAGGATCATATGGGATGACAGGATTGAATCCTAGTTGGCTGCTTACAAGGCAAACACTCTACCCTCTATGCTGTAGCTCTGGATCCATCAATCACATTTTTCTAAACAAGTTTCTTTGTTTTTGTTTTTTTTCTAAACAAGTTTCTTTGTTTTTGTTTTTTTTTCTAAACAAGTTTCAACAAAACTATCTTGTTTCGGGCCGGAGAGATAGCATAGAGGTAGGGTGTTTGCCTTGCATGCAGAAGGATGGTGGCTTGAATTCCGGCATCCCTAATGGTCCCCCAAACCTGCCAGGAGTGATTTCTGAGTGTACAGTCAAGAGTAACCCCTGAGTGCTTCTGGGTGAGACCCAAAAACAAAACAAACAAACAAACAAAACAATAAATGCAGTTAAAAATAATTTTTAAAAAAGTATCTTATTTCACACACTAAAAAAAGAATCCATGAGTCTGCATTTGCTGCAAGGTGACTGGAAATGAAAGGTGTTACATGAAGTAGATAGAAAGGACAAATGCTGGATGATCTCACTCGTTTCTGGTACAAAGAGAGACAAAACCAGAAAATAGACAATATTGAGCAAAAACAAACATTGGTCTTGAATTATAAAACTGAGATTACTAAGCAGTCGAGGAAAGTGGGAGGGAATAAAGAGGTAGATTAGAGATTACATAGATAGCGGTGAAGAAATTGGG
>PVKC010006917.1:0-30322 GCA_004027635.1 Crocidura indochinensis | reverse complement strand
TTGAGAAAGTCCATGAAGAGATTTATAAGATTCATGAGTCCTCCCCTCTGGTCTCTAGTCTTCAGTGCTAATAGCAAGTCCCTACTCCTGCCTCATCTCAAGGAACTTTCCCAGGGCCCTATTGGTTACATTTCTCTCTGCTTCTTTGATGTTCTTGTGTTATTTGAATGGTAACCAAGATTCCTTTCTTTTCTCTGAACCCACGAAATCATTACCTAGCCAGGGAAGAGGTAGGCATAACAGAAATTCAATCCTACTCTTTTCAACTATTTTCTAAATTGGGTCCTTAATTATGACTTACCCAAACAAAGAAGTAGAACTCTGAGTAGCACTTGCTTTTCTTTCCATGACATTGTTCATTGTAATATTTTATTGAAGTGTAGTATGCACAACAAAATGCAAAATCCATGCTTCTTCAACTCAGTGTGTTTCCCAAGATCAACACACCCATATACTCACAATATACTAGATTATCACAGACATCCATCACTTTCACTCTGTTCCTTTTCACTCTGTTCCTTGAAGTAGTTTGGACTCCAGAGAGTTTGAAAGGCACTATCAGGAGGTTATAAACAAAAGTTAATATCTGAACAGATTATTCCAATATCTAGAATGAATTTCTGTTTGGAAAAGATGTGACATTTCAAACTAAGAAGCTGAACATTGGAAATAGGGAAGAAAAGAAGAAAAAAATAAAGTGAAAAGGATGAAAATATGAATAAATCATCACTTGCATTTTTTGATCAGGAAATAGTATCAGCTTTCTATTACTCTTGGAACCATAGGCAAAGTCTTGCAGAAAATTAAAATTCAGTATCACTTATGGCACCAAATGTCCACCTGGAATGGAAAATTATCTACATGCCATCTTATTTTAAATGTGGACTTGAAATTCACTTCCCACACTGTGATTAAAGGCTACACCCAGTAGTGTCCATTCAGAAACTATCCAGTCATATCTTCTGCCACTTTAACGATTCCCCCCAGGCCCTCTTTCCTCAATCTTAAAGTTAAAAAACTGGATCTGAGAATATAGCCCAGCTACTGAGAACAACCCTTTATATTGTATGTTCTGGTTTGAATCGCCAACATTTCAATAAACAAATAAATACACATGTGAAACACCTTTAAAAAAAACTTTAAATTGAGGCTATGTCTCAAAGCAGAGGTCAAAGACAGAAATAAAAAACTTATTTTCATTTTCTGCTTTGATGAATGTCTTCTTACTCAAGACTCCCATTAGAATAATTGCGTAATAGAATACTGCATTGTTTATGAAAAGAGACACCTAATGGCACTGCTACTTTAGAAAGTTTCAGATGCCTGTTAAATAAGTGATTTTGATTAACTATTATGTCCAAGCAAGAAAAAAGGGTGCCATCATCATCATGCAATGATTTTTAACCCCGCCCAGGTCAATTTTCCAAGCTCCAACTGGTAGCATTCATTTTAGCTATGCTAAAGAAACTGCCCTTTACTATAGGGTGTCCTGAGCTGGAGAAAAAAAGACTCACTCCAGGAGTAGGCCCTCTTCTCAATTTGCATATCCAGTCCCCTGAACTTCATCCTGCTCAATGAATCTGACAGAAAGTGCTACCGAAGTCTCTACTCTAAATAAATAGTTTAAAATCAAAAGTTGAATAAATATCAGCCTGTGCCAATGATGTGGTTTGAGGGGGAGTGCTATAAACACAAAGTAAATTAAATGGGATCTACTTTTGTGGGGTAAAAGGCTACTTAGACTGGTTATTATAGAGAAAATTTTGTTGTGTGGTACTACAGCACGTACCCATGTGGCTAAGCTACAACTGGTAGAAGAAACAAATCCCACCCATACCTAGGAGCGGTGCCACAGCCAGACCACAATTCCTATGAGAGATGAACTTAATTTGCTGAAAATGAAGGCCAGGCTCTGTTGCAGCTCATTAGCTGGTTACAGACACACTGTGAGAGAAGAAAGTGGAATTTAGTCGATGTTCCAACTTCTACATGTGCTGCGAATAAAACAGACTATTGTTTTTTTGATAAAGAAGTATTGTTTTGAATGTGCAGAGTGGCTAAGTAAAGCCAGCAGAATTTTTTGGCCAAATATAGTCTCTTGCTCACTCCTAAAAATCCTAGCTTTCAAATTAGGAGTTGAAGTCATTGAAAAAAAAGTTTACATTCCTGTAGCCTGCAGCAGCAAAGCCAAACAAATGTTTGGCTTAAAGCTCACATCTCTTTCATGCTCCTTTTTCTTTAATATGGAAGTCTGAAAAAATACCATTTCTTTTATCAACTCATTTAATGCCGAGTGTTTTGTGTGTGAGTGTGTGTGTGTGTGTGTGTGTGTGTGTTTATGTAAGGACACGCACACTCAGCCACAGTACTGTAGGGTCAGTGTAAGTAGTTTGAAAGCAGGCGGGTTGTATTTGAATTTAAAGAAACCATGGTTTTACAGCTTCTGGTATAATTTAGGTCATAGTCACAAACTGTGATTTTTTTAAGCATCATTAACCACTGAATGGACAAGGAATGTGTTATTTTCAAGTAGTTTCTTTGGTGCCAGTTCAGGCAATAAAAATGTAAGGACAGGGGTCAAACTGAGAGGGTAATCTAGAATGTTGTTGCCCTCTTGATGCACCTTCTTTTTTTTATAACCATAAAAATTACATGCTTTTTAGCGTTCAGTCTCTAAACCCAAGCTCAGTAACAAAGGCTAATAGCAACAGTCTGGGGTGGGGGGCAGATTTTTTTGGTGGCTAATTTCTGTAGGATCAGTAACATTAATGATTTCTTACTCTGTAGAATCCACTAAGATAACAGAATAGAAAAACTGGGCATGGAGTATTCCACTACCTTATTTTTCTTCTCAATATCATAGATTCTTCTTGTAACAATCTTCATTGAGCAGATAAATGTTTGCTATACTAGAGTTGAAATCTGTTAGAATGATGACCTTCCTGGAAAACAAATCCCAGTCTGAGAGTCCAAACAAAGCGATCTAAAGTCAAGCCTATTTATAACTAATTGGCAGTTGATAGTTCATGCCCAGACCTAAAGCAAAGACAGCAGAAGAAGCCACACATTCATGGTTCTCATACCTCTTTTAGAGCCTGCTGGCTCTGACAGTGCTTTTACTTTCAGTAGTAACAGGGTGGAAGATAGCAGGTGACTAGTAGGCCAGGGTGAGAGAGCAAAGGAAGCATTTCTATCCAAGTAACAGCAGGAAGGACAGTGGGAACATTCTCAGACCTAGCATAGTTCCTTCCATTTGACGGGCAATTGTGAAACTAAAAGAATAAAATAAAACCTTAACCTAAAACACGAGAGCTGACCCCTGAATTACACTAGGGTTAGGAATTCACAATTCATTTAGAACATTTGATTTCCTGCAAACTCAACAATTAATAGCTTTTGGTGGCAAGAAGAGAACCTGATAATACAGTTGCTTAATACACACTACACTGAATCTTATAAAAGAGTATTCTACATCCAATTAAATGTCATAAAATATGATTATAGTAATATATTGTAATTTATCAATGCCACAAGTCTATGGCATCTGAATACCAAATATTAGGGTCTTAGCAAACTTAAATAGATCAAAGTAGTTCAAATTTTCTGTGTTGAGGGCCTGGAGTACAGCTCAATGGACTAGACTGCATGCTGTCTATGAAGGAAGTCCAGGTTTAAATCCCAGCACTTCATATGATCTCCAGAGTGTCACCAAAAGTGACCCCAGGAACACCTGAGCACCACCATATGTGGCACCCAGACCAATAAAATAAAAGAATAAAATATATACTTAGTTATTTTTATTGATACTCTTTTAAAAATTTTGTGCAATTTTTCCCCCAAATTACCAAACTCTCAAATATCATTTTTGGTGTGGCACCGTCTTTAATAAAACTCCACTGTATGAAATTTCCCGAACTGCTTAACATCATGAACATAATAATGCACATAATATCCAAAAAGAAAAAAGGAGGGAAATGTGTACTTTTTTTTAATTTCCCAAATATTGGTTATATGTTTCAATATACTATGGCCTACTGAAAGCTGATTCAAATTTATATCATAAACATGCAGAATGAAGACTACAGGGGCTATGAGAGAAACAAAGGTGATCACTTGTGAAAGAACAAATGAAGTAGTCTTCAGTACCAAAGACATTATTCTTTCATTAATTAGATGGATGCCTTACACTTTCCAAGTAAATATTTGTTAGTTACACAAATTGAACTCTGTAATTTTAATTATTTTATTAGTTTCTCAAATGTCTTCTAAGTGCCCTTGTATTCATCAAAATATTTAAAATGTAAATTAAAACTATTTCATCTTCTGCCATCATTAGGCATCTCCACCCTAGTATTTTATAACTCTGTGCCCTGTTTGCCCTTAAAGCTGGCTGCTTCCTCCTTCAATTTCACATTCCCAGTTAAGATTTTTCTACTGCTGTGCCTGTGTCTAGTAGAATTTCACCTTCTTCCTTCCAATCTGTTCTGAGACAGAAAAAGAGATCTAAATTTGCTAATTTATGCTAAATAATAATCAATATGATTCTGGATTCAAACCTACTATATAAATTGCTTAGAAGTTTTGCAAATGCATTATTCTACCAAACAGCTAGAGTTCCTGAAAAATCAGTGGACAGGTATGTAAGGAATGACTACAATATATGGACACTGATGACCTCTAAACTACTTCAAAAAGTGTAAAAAATATGTATAACCAAAGTTTAATGAGTATCTTTACTTAATAAACATCTATGGTTTGAGATAGTTGAGGTACTGATCTTCAGCAATCTTATCTCATATCTGAATGTTAGCTTAGTTTACAACTTCCGTATAATGTCCTGTTTCATTTTTCCTGCACAATGAGTTTGGTTTTTCAGGTAATCAGTAAGAGAAATATATTCAACCTTGTTATAAAGCATTATAGGAGAGCATAGAATATGAACATTTTCAAAACAAGTCAAATGGATACTGTGTTCACGAAAGGACAGGAGAATTGTTCACAGTATTAGGAATCAATACAACCTAAATATCACAATGTCCTCTCAGCAGCAAGACCAGGTATTTTTTTTATTCTGGTTTTGTCATTGTCATCAATTATTTTCTTATTTTAGTAAACTCTCAGTAATATTCAAAACTATAAGGTAATTTAAAATACACTACTGTTTAAATATTTAATTTCAAAATATCATCACTGGGCCTGAGCGGAGGCACAAGTGGTAAGGTGTGTCTGTCTGCCTTGGCCGTGCTAGCCTAAGATGAGCCTCAGTTTGATCCCCGGCATCCCAAATGGCTCCCCAAGTCAGGAGCTATTTCTGAGCATAGAGCCAGGAGTAATCTGAGTGTCACCAGGTGTGGCTCCAAAACCAAAAAAAAAATCACTAAAATCACTATAAGTCATGAAAATATATAATATATATATAAATAATTTAAGTTCCACATGAAAGATTAAATGTTATATAAATGAGCAAAAATAAGAAATGTAACACATCCATATATGCAAGATAATTCACAAGCCTTCTACATATTTTATATATATGGAATCTTTAGATATAAAACATTTCTAGTAAACCACAATTAACTTTACTTGTGGTTGGTACTCAATATAAGATATAGTTTTGAGGCACTATCATCTTTCTTTTGTCTCTAAGAGGCAATTAATTTTTAAAGTTCAATTCTTGGGATGACTGTGTTTCTGGTCTTTACACTATTTTTGATATATACTTGATGTTCACTTTTACGAGATGATTTCACTTAGAGAGACCACTTTGTATAGAAGAGACTCCCTCAAATCTCCAATAGAATATAGAAATCAGTGAGAAACATGAAAGTCAGCTGAAAATCATTAACACCAAAGTCTTCTCAAGGGAATGAGGGAATGTACAATCATCATCTTACCACTTTGCTCTGACTTGCTCCACTTTTGTAAAGCCTCAGTATAGGTATCTTGAGAAAAAAAGAAAAGCAACTCAAAGGAAGTGTGGTGGAAATTTCCAAAATACAGAGAGACTGGATAAAAACAGTGCAGAGAGGCTTCTATATTTAATGATGGGGCCTGGGTTGCCTGTCTCCTGTGATCACTGCCTCTGTGTGGTATACTTTGGTGAGTTTATGATGGTGTAATCCTCTGATGAATGAAGCACTCCCTTCCCTTCAGAGCTGTTTATTCTTAGCTTATGCACACAAAGAGCAAAGAAAGTTGTCAACATGTCCAGTTTATACACTGAACACTGCTAACAGCCAGCTGACTCAAGTGAACCAAGAGCGCTTGTATCCTGAATATTCGTCATTCATTCATTCACACATACAAATATTTACTCTGCACCTACTATGTGCCAGGCACAACAAGAGAAGAGGTTAGATGGGGAAAGGTAAAGAATGGAAACATCCAATGGTAGAGAGAAAGAAGAAAGAGAGGAAAATGTTTTTATTAGTAAAAGCAAAGATTACTCTACTGACACCTAAAAAAAAAATCTGTGAATCTCGTTTAACTTCTCAGTTGTATAACATCTTCATTTGTAATTCTCTCTTGATTTTGGTGAAAGGACCCATGTTTGGCATTCATTCATTATGTCACAGCAAAATTGCCACACTGCTAGAAAAAATACATTCATATTGGTTCTCCAAAATAATTCAAATCTAAAGAATATACTGGTCATTATATTTCAAGAGTAGAGACTAATGGAGATAATTGATTTATTGCTTGTAAAAATGTATTTAATAACTAAGAAAACACTGTTAAAAACACTGTTTTAATATCTTTATTTAAACACCGTGATTACAAATATGATTGTAGTTGGGTTTCAGTCATGTAAAGAACAACCCCCTTCATCAGTGCAACATCCCATCACTTGTGTGTCATTTTACATTTAGAAAATTTAAAAAAAAGATAAATGTTAATACTCTTAAAACATCTAAATTTATTATATCATTTGGGAGAATAATTGGAGAAAATGGGAGACAAGTATATTGAAGCTGAAGTCTTAGTAGTTGCAGGACAATTAATATATTTTAAAATAGGGTGTTATGGGGGCCAGATTGATAACACAAGGTAGTGTATTTGCCTTGCACACTGCTGATCCAGGATGGACCTCAGTTCGATCCCCAGCAACCCATATGGTCCCCCAAACCAGGAGCAATTTCTGAGCGCAAAGCCAGGAGTAACCCCTGAGTGTCACCGGGTGTGGACCACCCCCCACCAAATAGGGTGTTATGGGCTAGGGAAGACAGTTCAAAGGGCTGGTGTGCATGCCTTCTTCACGTGCACAAGGACCTGAGTTCTACTCCTGGCACCACATGGCATAACCTAGCCACAACATTGCTAGACTGAGGGCCCGGAGAAATAGCACAGAGGCGTTTGCCTTGCAAACAACCGATCTAGGACCAAAGGTGGTTGGTTCGAATCCCGGTGTCCCATATGGTCCCCCGTGCCTGCCAGGAGCTATTTCTGAGCAGACAGCCAGGAGTAACCCCTGAGCACCACCGGGTGTGGCCTAAAAACAAAAATAAACATTGCTAGACTGAGTGCAGAAGTGGTGTCTAGGACCCTTGAGCACCAGAGGGGAGGTTCCCCTCAAAAAGAGTGTAAAAATTAAAAAAAAAAAAAAAAACGCTGCGTAGTGGCAGGTTGTTTTAAAATTATTCTGTGAATTAGGACAACAGAAATAGCAACAGTCCAGAAAATGTTTTCAGTCATGATTTCTCGAAGTCACCCCACTTACCACTGTGCCCTAAAACTTTTCTTCAGTCCATTAGAAGCAGTTTTTTTTTACCTTTATGCTGCCTTCAAGAATTCCAAAGGTTCACTCACAATGTCAGACTACAATAAAATTCAGCGTAATGTGAACCACTCTATGATATTGCCTTTCCTTATTGCCTTTCAGTTACACTGTTCTAAATGCAATAAAGGAGAAGTTGCTCTGAATGGGACAGATAGAGAAATGAGTATCATTCCCTAAGTTGAAAAGTCACAGAGTATAATGCGCTAACAGCTTAGAAAATGTCTTATACTGATGGTTGGTTATGCATGTTTGAACAGCTGAGTATCCTGAAAACATAGGAGATTGCCAATTACAAATTTTGGTGGTTTTAATTTGGTGTGAAGTCTACAATGAGCAGCAAAGCAAGATGCCTTCACAGCTGTAAGTATATTTGGTACATTTTTCTGGAAAGCAAATCCAAGCAGCACTTTAGTCATAAGAAAGAACTGGCTACTGGTCTGCAGAGGGCCCCCCTTGAAAATGAAGAACTTCTAGCATAGTAGCTTGACTCTTAGCAACAGGTCAGGGGTAGGGAAATGAGTACTGTCCAAGATATTCTGGGGGCTATAAACCCAGGAATGTTCTGAGAGCTGCCAGTAGAGCCCCAAATGATCCTGAGCAGTATGCAGACAACCTTGACACAGTACAGACTTGTCTCTGCATTCATTAGCCTAAGGTGATTTTTCCTGATGCAAAAGCAGGAATAAATGACAAAAACTAGTGTTCTTTCTGGACATTCAAGCAAAAGAAGTTAAGGAAAAGCAGGACTAGCCTTAGTAGGTAATATAGAAACAATTCAAATGTGAAAATAGGACTCAAAATATTAAGTGTACAATGGTATATTACATATGGCTTTCTGTGTACTTGAAGATGAAAAGGACTGCCAGACAATTCTCACCTATAAATAGTCCTAAGCCCAGTCATTATTTTAAATGTTTCCTTCATCCTGAAAAGAAAATAGAACTTTTTTTTAAAAGAAAATAAAAGAAATGAAACTCAAAAAATTTTAGGATAAGTTTTAAGGATAATTATATTCATAATTTGAAGTAACTTATCTCAAAACTGAATGATTTTTGTCCGCTCACATCTCAAGTAGTTTCATGTAGAATTCCCACTAATGATCTCTTTCCCTTGTTCCCAAAATAAACCCATCAATTCCTTCTCCCAGAAAAAAAAATAACAACAACAACAACAACAACAACAAAAAACCCTCAATGGTCGCAGGGAAATTATCTCCTGTGACACAGTGAGTCATCAAAGGCACTGAAAGCAAAAGTTCACTTATTTGAAAACTTGTTCTCTGCCTTCCTTCTAGGGAAACTTCATTACCGGTGCCTAACTGAAAATGCTTGGTTTCACTTCACTTTATGCACTAGACATAATCTGAAAGTTTTGTTTAAAGCTAATCCTTTGAAATAAATTGTTTTCTTATTGACTTGGCTCACAGAATAGAGAAAGAAGAATCAAAGAAAGGAACTTTTACTAAAGCATTTTGAATTTCAGCTGAGTAGTAATTTTTGCTTCAATGGACACTTTGTGTGACATTTTTTCACAAGTTATTAATACTATCAAACAAAACAATTGATCCTGTGCACTATTATAGATTGAATATTATATTATTTTTAGTTATTATTAAGAGATAAATAAACACCAGTTTATACAATGTCTTACATCCTATACTATTCACAACTCACTTTTAATATTTAAGAAGTCAGATGACAATACATTTTTTTTTTTTTTGGTTTTTGGATCACACCCGGCAGTGCTCAGGGGTTACTCCTGGCTCCATGCTCAGAAATTGCTCCTGGCAGGCACAGGGGACCATATGGGGCACCGGGATTCGAACCGATGACCTTTTGCATGAAAGGCAAACGCCTTACCTTATGAGCCAATGCTTATTTGTTGGAAACCATTATGATGATTTTGTTGATTAGACTACAGAATCAACCAGTCTTGCCAATAATTTACATTAACATAGTCTTGTCTGTAATGTATGTGAGCATAGTATGAATTAACTATTAGTCATAGCATAATGAGTTAACTATGTTGTTTCATTAACACCTTTTTATTGTCCACTCTTCCAATTACTATATTTCAAAGAGATCTAAGTGTAATAATTTCTATTTTTGAGGCACTGCAAATCTGGTGACTTTCTCAAACTATAACCTTTTTATTTAAACCAATAAAATTATAAGAAAATACTTAGGACTCATGGCACACTTCCCTATATGTCAATGAAACTAATAACTGTAAATCCATTTTTCTGGATTATTTTTCAAAAAACATAATGTAAACTTCCATTATTCTAAGTGCTTAATGGAAGTCGCATAGGTACTAGAAAAAATTCTGAGATACCCCAAAATAAAAAGAATCTCTTACTGTTCACAAGGTTCTTTATGATGAAGAAATCTCAATCTGTTGTTCTTCTAGGTGCTGTATTTTCTGATTCTGGTTTTAAGAACTACAATAAATAAGATTAGTAAGTATGTGAAAGTCCTAACATGCTTCTCTTTAATTTTAATAAGGAAATAGAAAATCTGTGAGCAATGAGAGAGAGAAAGAAAGACAAAGAGAGAGAGAGATAGTTTGTTTGGTAAGATCAGTCATCATCAGCAAGTTTGCACTTAAATTGACACCATAAGGATATTAGCTACCATATTAATATTCACCCAAATATCACCCAAAAAGGAAACAAGACAAATACATTCTTGGTGTGGAAGGTTATAAAGAAAGGATCATAGAAAGTTAGGGCTAAAATGAATTTTAGGTATTATTAATATTAAAAGCACCAATTTTCAGTAAGTAATGTAAAAACTTGAGTTGGAA
Organism: Crocidura indochinensis; assembly: GCA_004027635.1. NCBI lineage: Eukaryota > Metazoa > Chordata > Mammalia > Eulipotyphla > Soricidae > Crocidura > Crocidura indochinensis. The sequence goes on along the minus strand of PVKC010006917.1, from coordinate 19,740 downwards.
TATACCATGCATCCCTTAGTTTAAACAAGTGATGAATACAATCTCTGAAAGCCTAAAATGAGAATGTATCTGAAAAGTCATAAGGGAGGAAGATCTGATAACATTTTGAATGAATATTTATTTGGTTCATTAATATGAACCAAAATTTCTTTATTAGTCATCAAAAGAAGGATTTTCCTGATATTTTCTCAAGATTGAATTTAATTTATATATTTTGTAGGATCAGAAAGGGGGTAAGACACTTGCCTTTCAAAAAGCTGATCCTGTCTTTAACTACAGAAACATGACACCAACAACAGAGAATGTAAGGTAAAAAAAAATTTATTTGTCCAACTTGGGTTGGACAACCTAGTATGCCTGGAGCCCAGAGCTGTTTTTTTAAATTAATATCTTTATTTAAACTCCTTGATTACAAGCATGATTGTAGTTGGGTTTCAGTCATGTAAACACCCTCCCTCACCAGTGCAACATTCCCACCACCAATGTCCCAAATCTCTCTTCTCCCCACCCCACCCCCTGCCTGTACTCTAGACAGGCTTTCTACTTCCTTCATTCATTCACATTGTTAGGCTAGTTCTCAATGTAGTTATTTCTGTAACTGCTCCCATCACTCCATGCTCTTTGTGGTGAGCTTCCTGTCGTGAGCTTCCAGTCCTCCTCTCTTTTGTCTCTGAGAATTACTGGTCTTTTTTTGTTTTGTTTTGTTTTGTTTTTTGTTTTTTTGTTTTTGGGCTACACCAGGCGGTGCTCAGGGGTTACTCCTGGCTATCTGCTTATAAATAGCTCCTGGCAGGCACGGAGGACCATATGGGACGCCAGGGTTTGAACCAACCACCTTGGGTCCTGAATCGGCTGCTTGCAAGGCAGACGCTGTTGTGCTATCTCTCTGGCTCCTTAATTAGGGCTTTAATGAGTTTATCAGTGGTTCAATAATTTTCAAATATATACTTGCTACTGAACTTTTCCTTATTTTCTTTCTCTTTCATCTCTTTAGTTTTTCTTTCTATTTTTAATAACTTTGCCTTTGTTCTTCCTGAAATACATTATGATCAATTGTGTCAACTATATGTTGTATTTTCTTTAAATAATAAAAAAAAATAAGCTGATCCTGATTTAATCCCTAGCTATATGGTCCCTCAGGACCACAAAGTAGCATTCCTGAGCACAGAGCTAGGCATAGCCTCTTAGTACTGTCAGAATATGGCAGGGGGTGGGAGGAATAACCCTAAGATATAATTTATGAAGCAATACAAAAGTGCTGAAAATTTTCAGTCTATCAAAGCAGGAGGCACATGTCTATCAGTTCCATTAATTTTGAAAGTAAATTGGGTAAGTTGCTTAAAAAAATCAAAGGTAGAAAAATAGTTTTATAGTTTATAGATATTAACTTTCCATAACTGAAAAATACATAGTTCAAATAGAGTACTCAGAGATCATAGATCATCATAAAAACTTGGAAGATAATTTAAGTACGATATAGTGATATAATTTTGCCTATAAATATTTTAACTTAGATGAAACAGATAAATTTAGATCTCTCCGTGCTCATATTCAGAACTGCTCTCACCCTCTTTTGTTATCTCTTCAATTAACAATTTTGCATGCATTTTCCTTTGTCTATTTTATCAAACTACCAACGATCACGATTAATGTACTAACTATTGCAACTTAGTTTGTTTTCCCTACAATGGTTATTTTTATCGGTATAAATTAGTTCTCAAGATCCCTAAGTGAAGAATTACAACTCTTGACAAGTATTAATATAAATGCTTATCTCCCCAAAAGGATTCAAATATGTCCACAAGACATTACATCTATTCACTTATCTGTGACAAATGTGACAGATGGCAAAATTTACTGAGTTGATAAAGCAAAATTTGCAATAAATATGAATAATAAAGTTTATTAAAATTACTCAATATATGGTCAAATTCATAGACGACCAAAATTAATAAATAATACTCAAGGAATGGCACTGTCCTTTTCACAAATATTTTCATGATGCGATTTGCTGAGTATGGGGAAAAGTTTATGGAAAGTGTGCCTTCCCTCATGAACATACACATCTTACTAATTAAGCCACATGTTGTAATTTTATCTAAGAAAACAGAAATGCACATAAAAGTGGCTAAATTGCACCACAAGAACTTGATCTAAAACACAAGCGTAGAATAGAATAGTAAATTATCACTAAATGGAAGGTGGTAACATAAGTAGCTAAAAATTCATAGTCAGCAAAGCAATGCCATATAAATTGAAGCCCCAGGCATATTCTTCACTTGGGTGGCATGGTGGTACCAAACCACACACTCCACACTAAAGAATTCTGTCTGTGGAGGTTTATAATAGCCAGAAAGCTAAATTTTAAAAAAAAACTTATAACATGGCATTTTTCCCCAGAGGACCACCATTTCTGAGTAGGGGAGACTGCTACCATTTGCAGTCCAAAGTCTAAAGAACAATAGTGCTTGAAAATGCCCATCTTTAGATAGTCTTTAGATCAAAACACTAAGTCCTCCTCAAAGCTCTTCAAATCATGGTCGTTCTGTGTATCTCACTGAAGATTTCTAGTGAGTCAGATATAAAATCCAGTTGCTGAAAAATTATCAGCTCAAACTTCTACAGTAGGATTGCCTACAATTAGGTAATTCAGAATAGTTCATCTTCAGATAGTTCTGAATGGGAACAGCTATAACAGCTATATCCAAGACAAGGCTTGCACACTAGTCTGACAAAGCAGGTATCGAGGAAGTCAAGCAAGAGATATACTGAGAAGTCAAGTGAATACTAATTATTTTAAGTAGATCTAGGGAGATCAAATGGGGACCAAAAGAATTCAGAAGTAGATTTTATAAAGTGTTGGGAGTGGGAAGCATAGTCAAACTATCAGGAGGCACCTTGGGTCATAAAGTACGCAGATATTAAGTCCATATCTCAATTCTATACTTGAAACTTCATGAGTTCTCATCTTTAGGGTTTTTTTTTTGGTAAATATACATATATAGATAATAAAGACAAGGTAAGGGTTCTTATAAAATGAATGGGATAAATATGGTAGTATGTGCAAAAAACAAAAAACAAGAACAGGATTGGTCTTTTCACAGAGCTGAAACTAGGTTACCTTAAACGACGCTGAAATGACCCACCTTTATATTCTACTTACATATTTTTCCCTCTGATTTTTAATATCAGGTCTTTATCTGGCATTTCTCATTTGCTTGTTTGCCCAAAAGTAAAAGTTCTCAAATTTGCTAAAAAAAGTTCCTCAAAAGAATCTCAAATTTGAATACATTGTCTCTTGTAATCTCATATTTTTAAAACAGAAAATAAGCAAGTTTGCTTAAACTTTAGAATATAATTCAGTGGGGTGGTTTAATAAAGTGAAAAATTCTCACATAATTATTAACATTTTGGATTTTTGCCCTCTATATTTTAATGCATGTTTGTTTATTTCTTAATTCCTAGCTATTGTTTGAATGTTTGAATTACTAACCAGTTATGTGAGGTTTAGTAGTTCAGGCTTTAGAGTCTCTACCACCTTGAGTTCCAAACTGCAATGAGAGTACTTAAATAAAAATTGTGGGCAGGTGTAACATCTTTCTGAGTTGAGGTGTATATAATTTTCCTATATAAAGTATGATGATAAAGTAATGATGTAACTTCAACAAAAATAAATGAAACTTTTAAGGCCACTTTAACTTTAATGCGCATGGAAGATATTTTGTTTGAAGATAGATTTCTCAATATATCCAGTATGAAAAATTCTGAAAATAGATAAATTCTCATTAATAAGCAAAAGCCATGGCAAAGATATTGCACAGCTTTATCTACTTGTTTTATCAACTAGTTGTTCCTGTAGATAAAACTTGTACAATAAATAGAGAAAACTGTTTACAAACAAAATAAATACTAGTTATTATAACCCATAATTTTTTGTTCATCTTTTCAGGCCATACTTGGCAGCGCTCAGGAATAAATCCTGGCTCTGCTCTCAAAATACTCTTGGTAGGCTAGGGAAGAGCCATATGGGATGCCGGGGACTGAATTTGTGTCTGCCATATGCAGACATTATAGGTAAACGCACTATCTGCTGTGCTACTGTTCAAGCCCTATAATCCACATAGTTTACAATAGTCAAGAAATGCAGTAATGTATACGATGTAATCACTGTGTGCAAAAAATGAGGAAAACCACAGAATATATTAGAAGATAAATATGCACAGTGAGATACATAGGGAATAAATGCAAAAATAGGGTTAAAACCGAAGCAACCCCTAACTTTCTTAGGTGGATAGAGAATAGCTCATCAAGACCATTACATCTGAACCCCATTTTGAAAGAATAGACACATATTCCAAAGGTAGACAGCATTGAAAGGTTTTCCTGACAAAAAGCCAGTTAAGATCAGAACACAATTACTATATAATAATTAATATTTTACTGTATCCACAAAGATGTAGTACCAAAGAGTCCAAATAATGGAGCTTTAAGTCTTTCAATATAAAAGAAAGAAATCTCAACTTTATCTTGTAGATGAAGGCAGGCCATTGTGCTTCCTGATCATATTAGATAATCTTATCAAAAGAACAAAACATGTTTTAGATTGTGTTATTCTTATTACACTTTAAGCTCCTTTCCTTCATCAATTCGCAATATTATTCCCTCAAAATATCATTAGGACAGAATGGGTCTGAGTATCAGTGAAATATCTGGTCACTAGAAAGAAAGCCTTTTTGCAGTATATCAAGTGGTCATTTACTTCAAGTTTAATTTTAAGGTCTGTGCTGGCAAAAAAAAAAAATGTTCAGATACTCAAATGACAGATTTCAACACACCAGGAAGATTCCAAACACTAGATATATCTAGTAAAAGGAATTTCATCTTGCAAATCTGAGAAAAAAAAAATAAAACCTTCATATAAGTCTCTATAGCATGATTGATAACTTTACTTTTTCTCATGAAATTCTCATCATCATGAGAAAGTTCAAGTCATCACATTCCCCTTCGTACACCAGTAAAATCCAGTCACTTTCAAATCAGAATTTTATAGCCCTGAGGAGCTAAAGGCTAATGGGAAATACAATTGTTTGAGTTATTTACATGATATACTTCTGATATCTCAAATTATCCAAGAAAAATGATTTATCTTCACTTCTTTTATGGCAACTATAGTGAATTCAAAAAGAAAATTCAGGAACATTATTTAAATACTTATACTGAGAAAGTTCATTTTAAAATTATACAAAATAATTACTTTATTTCCTCAAATTCTATTCTTCGTTAATGACAAATCAATAAATTAACTGAATCGATGCCTTGGAAGGATAAGGGCATCAAGAACTGAGTTACAGGTAGAGTATAAATTGCTGTAATTAAAAATAAAATCAAAATTAGAAAAGCGCTAAAACCAGAACTTCATGAATCATGAATCTCATCAGGAGACCTGGGGATTCTATTTCAACTCTACAAACAGTACAAGTACAAAAAAATTGCTATCAGTGTCATTCTAGTGAAATTGTACAAAAAATTTAAATTTGTGAAGATTAAAATCAGTTACACAGATTTCAGATACACAGAGAGAGTGAAAGAAGACAAGAGAAAGAAATGGCCATGCTTTTCCTGCCTGCATGCTCTTCCATCTTGATATACTTTTTACTTTTCTGTATTTGCTCCAACTCTTTATATAAACTGCTCATGTTTTTTTAATCAGTTGCTTAATCAGAGACTCTGAACACTATGGGCAATTTCTCCTTTCTTCTCCCTTGGCTACATGAAAATAAAGATGCTTGCTGTGGCACATTTTTCACAGAGATTTGTGCTTCCTAAAATATTTAACTGACAATGGAGATAAGACAGGCATTAAAGGTTATCACAATTATATTGATTTTCATTTTCTTGTTATTAGTGATTTTCTGTTAACTTTTCAAATTATGCAATGTTGCCTTGACCCATTTTTGAGGTGCCTCAATGGATCTGAAAGGCAGTAATTTGGGACTTAAAATTTGAACTTTCAATTGCTTTATTTTTAGTACAATCTAAAGGTGTTCAGAGAAAAACATGTATCTAGATTAGGGAATAAAGAGTTGTTTTAAGAGATCCACTTTCCTTTCAACTTCAAATCTCATTTTATTTTTTTCTTATCAAAAATTTTAACTAATATTTTTATTTATGCCTTACTTGTGACTACTGGATAAGTTTTATTTTATTAGTAACTTTTTACATTGTATCCCTTCTCTAGTCAGAAGTATTACATTATAAATATTAAAATATATGCTAATTAAACATCACAACATTCAAGTACAGTTTATTTATAATTTTGAGCACGAGTTCCAGACATTGTTCATGGCCTTTTATTTCCTACAAGAAATTTAGGAATCCTGAACTATGCCTAAGTTCTTGGAAACTATGTGTCTGCTATGGTGGCTGTTGGCTCCAAGGAATGGAAAAAAGTGCCACAGAGAATTTCAACCAACATGAAGCAACTGTTGCAAAGAATGTGGCTTAAGATTTTCAAAGACAAGTCAGACAGTTAAAGCATGCAGCTGTACTAGAAGGTGACCAAGAATAAGAATAGATGAATCAAATAACAAATGCATTATGAGACAGGTTTAAGTTACCAGGACTAATTTAAGCTTTGTGTTTTTACCTGAAGAGCATTCAGATTTCTAAATAGACCGAATTTCAAAATTATATAAACATACAGAGAAACAGATTTCAAAAATGAGCAGTGGTAAATAAAATACTCTGTCCAAGTAAACTCTATCCAAAGTCAAAGGAATCAGAGATTACAGAGAGTAACCTTGACAAAGGAAAATACCTAAATCCTATGTTCTTTTGAGGATAGCACATATGACTGTTTTAACTCATACTGAAATTCAACTACAAAATCATCCCAGAATAAATTAGCTTCCAAAAATCAAACATTTTCAGAGAGCCTATAAAAAAAAGATAAGTGTGAAGTGTAGGCCTTATGTGGCATCACCAAAATCCCTTAGCTCTTTATTCTTCTTTCTAAAAAGTTTCTCTGCAAAAGTATAATTTAGAGAAGATGCAGAAAATAAATGTAAGATGCCCCCTTCCAAAAAATGTAGGAGGCCTGAAGCTCCAATGACAATTTAGATCATAGAAATGTGATTTAACTTCATCCCATTGCTTCTTGGTGAACACAACTCATTATTTCTTAAGGAAATCAGTCCCAACCAATCCCATTATGAATTACTTGTATAAATTAAATATGCCACTTCTATAGAAAACTTTAGGTCAGCAGCAGATGTTGGTAAATTCCTACCGAAATACATGCCCAGAGATTTTTTTTAAATGGCAGAAATCTGCTAGCTATTCCTGCCTTATCTGCAACAGCTGAGCAATCTTTCAGTGCCACGCGGAGACGGAAAACTTGGCTCAGATATAGCGTGGACAAGCTTGCCTTAATCACATTGCTCTTTTACATGTGCACAAGGACATCAACATTGACAGTACAGAGTAAAGCAGCCATTTGCTGAAAACAACTGTCAACGTTGTCAAGTTTTTGGAACCTCTTATAATGTGATTTGTATGACAAATCTTGTGGCATTTTGTTTGTCAGCAACAGTAGTGCATTTCCATGTATCGAGGAAGGCAGAAGAACTGTTCAGAAGTAGATCAGATTTCTTTACACAGACAGTGTTAAAGGAAAACACTGATTAATTTTAAAATGACAGATTTCAAATAGATCTCCAATTTTCAAGCAGTTTTATTTCAAATGTAATGCAAGTGCATGACCCATTTCCACCCAGATCTTGAAATCTTGCAAATAGTCAATCAATTTTCCTTTGTTCTACGACAGGTTCTGAAAACTATTACTGGAAAAATAATAGCATTTTTTTTCCAGACTTGAATCTGTCGCAGTAAGTACTAAGGTGAGTTCTAAATGACAATAGGTCCAGTCCTTTCTTGAAGACCTAGGTGCGCTTTGCCACCTAGCCCACGAAATCAGAGGCAACCTGTTATAACTAACCTAAAGCACCCCAGTGTTAATTCAACAATGTCCCTATTAAGAAACAATTGCAGAGATCTCATGGTTCATTAGTTTTTTCAACATTTCCTTTATTCCTCCCTGAGCTGCGTTTTTCATACTTCAGTTCTAATGTGATTCACTAGCACATCCTCAGCCAAGGTGTCCCCAGAATGGATAAAGTCCCCCAGACTGCTATGACAGACCACAAAATTCTTGCCAAAATGCCCTCGGGTATGTGAGCCTGGGGTACTAATCCAGCCAAGAAAACCTCAAGTTTTTCACATCTACACTAGTTAGGGTTTGTTTAGAACAGATCTTTTAAAACAGAATTTTTTATAGGCTTCCCCTGTGCAGATCTAGTTAAGACAATTCCAGAAGTGTACTGACTTCTAAGTATGATCCTTTGCCCAGAAAGCCTTGAACTATCATTATAAAATCCATTATTTGTGATTTTATTGAATTTAATTAAAATCATAGATAAAATGGAGACATTTCTTTGTATTATTTGCAGGGGGAAACTTCCAAACAGTGCTCAGGAAGGGTGAGAGATCACTTCCAAGAATTTTGGAGCAAGTATGCTAGTATTTCAGTACTGGTATTCAGTACTGGTACCTAGTGTGTAGGGTGCTTTGAGCCATACAATCCTGGGGACCACCTAAGCATTCAATTCCCTGTGGCATTGAAAAGAATATATGGTGCCAAGGATAGAACTCTTCTACTGTACCTTAAATCCAAGTCATAATTTTATTATAGAAATAGAAAATTGAAATATCTATTTAAAACTCCTTTATACCCTATTCATCCTTCTCTTTATTTTTATATTTTAGGAAAAATACTGGACAAGATACCTAAAGTAGCAACAGAAATATAAAGCAAGCTATAAGGACGAGTCATGTGAGTAATTTTAAATTATCTAGTAACATACAAAAGTACATTAATTTTAATAGTATATAAACATATCTGTATCATATTGAAACTACTCCATTTTGTTTGCAGTAAATTTTTGAAAGCTGGTGCATACTCAAAACCTAGAGCACATCTCAAATAGAATAAGACACATTTCAAGGGTTTAATAAACATATGAGATGGTTATGCTGGATATCAGAGTTCCAGAAAGTATTAGTACCTCTTTGTTCATTTCTTCACATATTTACAGGTAATTGACTTTCTCTTTCTCCAATATTAAATGAACTTAATAATTTCTTTTTATTTTATTCTCAGTTTTCTAATTAATATGTGAAAAAATTAAAGGCAGTTCAAAGACTAGAAAGCTCTCCACAACTTAATATTTTTTGCTATTTAGTTCTTATTCTATTCTGCACAACTCTTCCCCCCCCCACTTCTTTCTGTAAGCTATTGATTTTATTAAAGACATATATGGGAAGACCTGATATATTTTATGGTTTTAAAAGAATAGTGAAATACTACAAGTACAATTATTTTCTTCTCTCAATAGCTTAATAAAAATCCCAATTTTAGGACACTGTCAATAGTTTGCCTTTCTGTGAAAGTTAAAACCAGGTTCTTAAACTATGGATCACAACAGCATATAGAATTATAAAAGTAAAGGTGAGGGTCATGAAAAATTTGTTTTAACATAAATGTATGTCTATTTATTAATAAATATTTTATTTCTGTAAGCATTAATATATATTTGAATCCCATAAAAATTATCAGATGAAACAAGATCATGAGTAGAAAAAGTTTAATAAGTCCTGGTTTAAAAGACACTCCTATTACAGTTTGATAAACTTTTCTATCTTTTGCTGCACTCTAGTATTACTAGTTTAGAGATTAGCTAAGTGTTGAAGTCTGTATAGAGATAAAAAGGCAAGACTTCTCTAGCTAATTAACCCTAAATATATGGCTTTATCTTCATGTACAAAATAAATTAAAATTATACGTATATGGGTATATGGCTGAATTTTCAGTAGATATTATTTAATACAGTCCAAAGAAAGGAAAAATATATATCTGAAAACAATATTTCATAGTAAACAACACTTTCTAGATCATGTATCTTAGTTTTATTACTGTACAAAAATATGTCTTAACAATATTTTTAACTATTTTACTTCTATAGGTAGAAGTGTTTGCCTTAGAGCTAGACTGACAGTACAGCTGGTAAGGCACTTGCTTCACACATGGCTGACCTGAATTTGATCCCCAGTACTCCATATGGTCACCCAAGCCCACCAAGAGTGATCACTGAATTCAGAGCCAAGAGTAAACCCTGAATTCCATCGAATGTAGCCCAAAGATTAAAAGGGGAAAGAGGAGGAAGAGGTGGAGTAAAGGAAGGAGGGCGAGAAAATGCCTGTATTACATTCATACTACTTGACTTCTTCAAACTCTAAATGCCTACTTGTAATGCTTGATTCTTAGGGACTGGGACTTTCTCTTTTGGATTATTTCAATTTAATTGCCACTCTCTCCCTCCTTATGTTTTTCCTCTCCCCTTCCCTTTACTCCATCTCCATTTTGTTTTTCTTGGTTCTTTCTTCTCAGTCTCTTTACCAAACCTATTTTCAAATGAAAGCTAAATTGTAGCCTTGCCTCTTTCTTTTCCTTACAATTCCTCTAGAAGAGTTTAGTTTCAATATCAAGTGGGCTATAAACTGAAGGAGGTGAAATAGCCTTAAACTTTCATTTGTTATAATCATTGTTCTATACCATATAAATATATAACTTTCCATTTTATATTCGATATAGAATATTTAATAAAACATAAAAATCTAGCAACATCTAAAACTACCACTGGTTGCCCAATTCATTTACTGTCTTCGTATAACAGCTCTCTATCTGAACAGTGATCTAATAAACATTGTGGGGTTTCTTGAATGCTTTTGAATACATTCTTAATCACCATTTCCAGTGATGTGTCTACATACCAGCTGCAGGCCTGCTGATTAGCGCATCAATACCAATTGATTTTCTAACACATACTTGTAATGTCTATTGTATTTCATTGCACATTGTACACTATTGGTATTTAGCCAAGACTAAGTGGGGGGGGGTTCAGTGTACAGAACACATGGGCCCCAGAGAGTTTCACAATTCCCAGGAGAACAACAGAATCAGGTACTCAATGTCAAACTAAATGGTTTTTGCAGTTAATGTGTTTGGTGGCCACAGGCTCAAATAATTCTCTTGTCCAGAGCCAGAGTTACTCAGCTGTATAATAACCTCTAAAGTCTCTCCTTCAAAAAAGATTCAGGATTCATGGCTTTAATTTTGCCACCGATAATATGAAAAGTATACTCCATATAGTACTGAGCAAGCATTCACTCTCGGCTTCCACTGTAATGAAATTCTAATTGTTTCTAAAGTTTAGGAAGGATAAAATGGTTAATCTCCATGATGACAAAAGGAAGCCAGGAAAATAAAGTGACACACTTGAATGAACTGTGAGGAAATAAAGTGCACAACATGCGATAATGCCATGACTCCGTGTTATTGCGCATTTCTGGGCTGAAAAGATATGGCTTGATGGGTAATTTGTCATGCTGTGCAATAGAGAACAACAGTAAAGAGACTTCAGACAGAAGAAAATTACACAAATAGTAGGGTGGAAAGGTATAATTGAAGATGGCAAAAGATTGAAAGAAAGACATTTAAAATTACTGTACTGACCTACTAAATGCACTTGGGCGTGGAATCCTGGCCTCACAAGAAGAGGCATTAAATGACTGCGGGCTGTGACACTACTGCGGAGTAATGCCAATCTCCCGAGCTCTCAGAGAGGAAAAACAATGCACAACCCAACTGCACAGTCTCGACCTGCTTTCTTTCCAAGAGGAGCCTGCGTTTCTAGTGAACTTAATACAAGTAAAGTTTCCTAAGTAAGTTCTGAGTGGTGTATGTGTGTGTGTGTGTGTGTGTGTGTGTGTGTGTGTGTGTGTGTGCGTGGTGTTTTAATTATGAGTAGATTTAGCTGATTATTGATGAGCTTAATTCTTTAACTTTCTGAGGTCAATAAAGCCCTGCTCTGTAAAACTGCAAAACCCCAACATAATATGTTTTAATAAATCCATGCAAAAGGACTTTGCTTCAGAACTTTGGTGAAATAACCTTTCAAGATCCAGTCTCAGAGAGCAACAAGCCATTGTGCTCAGAGAACACAGTCACAGCACTAGGCTCTTTCCCATACCTCCTGCAGGCTTCTTAAGTATGCCCAGCACTGGGAAATCTTAATCTCATCAAGTCCAAGCCATGTTCTTTGCAAGGCGTTGGTAGGCCAGATACTCTGCAAAGTCTTTTTCCAAGCCTTGTAAAAATTTCACGACAGCAGGTTCTTCAAAAAAGATTCTCATTAAAGTTTATTTTCTTCCTTTCTCAGGCTGCTTTGAGGAGATGTTCCAGCCAATAAGACTTTGTCATAACTTTGTGAATCCTTCCTCTGTTTGTCCAAACTAGAAAATGATATCTTCTGCCTAACATGTAAGAATATATTATGGGAAACATAAAATCATTGGAGCTGTTGTCAATGATATGAGATAATTCAGTTTCTTTTTGAGAATTACATAACCACAACTTACCTTGAGAAAGTCCATTCTTGGGGACAATTAAGAACCTAATAAAAGAATACAGAATCAGACATTTCTTTAAATAAAGGAAATATTCACGTTGATGAGAAAATGGTAGTATTTTTTCTTATTACTGCCATGTTTGCATTACCACATAATTCCTAATAAGAAGAATAGTTCTTAAACTATAATCTTTATGCTGTCTCATAAACTAGTCATAAATCTCTTCAGCTGGTAATTGTCCCAATATATAAGAAGTAAGATTTTATGTGTAATTTTTTAATAATTAATAATTCTTTCTATTTTTCTTAGTTTGAGAGTCACACACAGCTACTCTAAACTCTATTCATTTGTTACTCTTGGATGCACTGAAGGTACCATGCAGTGCTGAGACTGAAAATGGACTTCCCACTTGCAAAGTACACCTTCAGCCTTATGTGGTATCTCTTCAACCCCCAATTTCTATTTTATACCTACAGCTTAAAATAAAAACCTAAATAAGACATATTAAAAAATATGTCTTAATCAATAAAACCATTCTGTCCAGATGACATCATAAAGAATGCATTGAAATGAGAAATTTTAAATGTGAGAATAAGTAATTTTATGATTTTAAAAAATTACACGGGACAGACTTATGACATAATACAAACATAAATTTGATGTACCTTAGAAATAACTTTATAAGTATATTAGAAAAATGCTGTCCCAAAACAATCCTTAATAAAATTAATAGACTTTTAGATTAAATTCCATCAGGAGACACATTATACTTTCTTCCAAACATAAGGTTTTATTCTTCAAGTTAAAAATTTTAAACTTTTGGGGCCCGGGAGATAGCATGGAGGTAAGGCGTTTGCCTCTCATGCAAAAGATCATCTGTTCGAATCCCGGTGCCCCATATGGTCCCCCGTGCCTGCCAGGAGCAATTTCTGAGCATGGAGCCAGGAGTAACCCCTGAGCACTGCTGGGTGTGACCCCCCCCCAAAAAAAAAACAAAAAAAAAAGTTTTAAACTTTTTTTTTTTTTTTTGGTTTTTGGGCCACACCCAGTGTGCTCAGGGGTTACTCCTGGCTATGCGCTCAGAAGTCGCCCCTGGCTGGCCTGGGGGACCATATGGGGCACGGGGAATCGAACCGCGGTTCGTCCAAGGCTAGCGCGGTAAGGCAGGCACCTTACCTTCAGCGCCACCGCCCGGCCCCAAAGTTTTAAACTTTTGAAATTTATCATGTTTTATATTTGCAAAGTACAATGCTAATGAGAAGCAGGTATGGTATACAATTCTCTCCAAAACCACCTTTTCCTTTATTTTAACATGTGAGACAGTTTAAAATTTCAAATGGAAAATACATTGTAGTGAAATCTAAAAAAATATTTGTCCATCTTCCATAATCTATCATTAGAAAATTACACATGATGCAACTGATAAAAATGTCATTTCTGTCTAAGGTCATCTATTAATTAATTAAAAGTGTTAGAAGTCATGACACTAAAAGAAATATCTATTTTAGCTGGAATTTTATTCACATAGGGCTATTCTTTTAGAAAGTGTGATGAGAAAAGACTCAAATTTCCACAAATCACAAAACTCATATATCTAAACAAGTCTTGATTAATTTTATAATCTCATCCTGTTTGATTATAACATAGCATGTAGACACACACAAATAAACTGAGAAAATTGTATGAAAAATATTTTATTAAGTAACAAGATTCAGAATTCTCAAGATTCAATCTAGTGCCCACATTTTATGACTGTTTTAATCTGAATAGAATTGCTAAAGTTAGTATTTTCACTGGTGTAGAAATGAAGTTCTCCCATTAATATGAAGTTTTCCAGTTGCTATCATCTAATAAAACAAATATATCAATTATGCATTCATTCACACATCAACTGTCTTCAGTATGTCAGGCACCCTGCTAGGCACCAGGAATAGAAAAGTAGCAATGGAACAGATAAGAACCTATCCTTCACAGAGTCAAGGGAAGAGCAGGCAGCTGGATTGATAATATGGTGAGTGTAAAGATGGGAAACATACTGAGAACTGTGAGATTCAGACTCTGCTAAACCTTCTACAGAAGATAAAGTCAAGTTGAAACCCGAATAATGAATCCTGGTCCCCAAAAGCTTACCCTCCTTGTTTGCAGCTTTGCATTCACTTCTCTTACTTCCTTTTCACATCTTTATTATTTCTCATCCTTGTAAAATCAAAATGGGCAGCACCTCTTCAAGGATTTCTTCTATTAATCTCTATGCACTATCCTAGTTTAGAGTGAATGTTCCCATCCAAAAACTTATATAGCTGCATCACCAGTCCTAAAATTACCTTTATGATGGGTATTCTTTGGGACTAATAAAATGCAAGAAGTTACTTTGAGAATTCTTAACACAGCTTTTTGAAAACCTGTTCAGGCTCTCTGAAACATTTATGAAATAGCCCCTTTCAAATGACAGGCAACTTGCTACTTGCTACCAATGACACTGATTTACAGAGAGAGTAGAGGAAAAGAATGGAAAAAAAAGACCTAAGTCAAAGTGACTTGGTTAAACTGACCCTGGTTTCCTTTATACTCCCAAATTATCAGCAGTGTGAGCTTACTCTGTGAGCTTACACTTTACTTACATTTTGTTTTTCTATTATATATAATAAAAACATAGAGACTGTGGAAACACTATACAAGAGAATGGAGTGTTTCCTCTTTTTTTCCTCTAAGTCACTGTGTAGCCCATAGTAGTTGCTTGACAAATAACACTTGAATAAATGAACCGGGTAATAAAAAAAATATGTTGTAAAAATTATGAACTTCATGCCAAATGAAAGTGAATGTATTTTATTTTCATCCAGAACATTTTAATGTATTTTAAGACTATATTTAGAAAACCTCAGGGGCTAGAAAAGTAGTTTAGCTGGGAGGGCATTTGTGTGGTACGAAGCCAACCTGAGTTTGATCACAGCATCCCATGTACTTTCACACACACTTCTCGGGGTCGTTGCTGAGTGAAGAGCCAGGAGTCAACCTGTGCATTGGGTGCATCTGAGTTTGGCCAAGAAACCACAAAGAGAAAATCAAAGAAAACTTGCAGTCTTTGAAATTCTCCCTATAATGTAAACTACAGTCTTGCTTTCTGCTATTCTATGCCTTTTTACATAGAGCCTCCCTTCTGCTCCTTGGTTCCCACAAGCCAGTTTCCTCTTGCTTCTTATGTCTTCAGTAATTTTTAAATCCTCTTTCCAGAAAGAGCTAAGAAGTCGAAGTCACACTGAGTTCTATGGTTCTAAGCTAAGCCAAGCATAATGACTTTTCAGCAAGCTCCAAAGAATGTAATCTTTAACTTTATAATATCAAGTATCAGCAAGATAGTAAAAGGTGAATTTGTAGACCATGGTAGTCACTGTGCGTCTAAGAAACAACTAGATGAGATGACTAATTGATTTCCTTGTACACAAGAACTACAGATTTATCATCAATAGCAGTCCTTCAGCTCAACAAAAATACATTTTTTATATTCTCTTAAAAGGAAATAAATCCAGTAAACAGCAAGTGATATAACTACTTCTGAGAATTTCTGGGACAGGATTATTCCTGGGACAGGACTTAATATCTCCCCTGCCATCCCATTTAAAACAGAAAATCTCCCCAATTGTAAGAACACCTATATTAAAAATGCCTCTACCTAAAATCCTGTAAGCCAATTATAAACAATGTTGTATATAATCCAGTGATGAGAAAATCCAGGATTCTTTGTTATGAACCGAAATTCAGATAAAAGAACAAATAGGGACTTCAACAATGCTTTAATCTAGGGTTCTTACAAATGGTTTGGACGATCTTTTACTTTGCAAATCAGATATTCCAGAGCCACCTTTATTGCCAAGCATAAATGCACACCACTGCACACCTCAACAGAATTGCCTGGATACCCTTAATGTCTTTCCAAGCAATTTTATGCAGTCAGCACCCTATACATTAGGGAGGGAATGGATGTGTGCTCTATGGGTTTCTTATAATAGCAATGAACCTTCATAATCAGGCCCATTTCTTAATTTTGCTTACTTTTTTATGCAGCTGCATTAATACTACATTGCCAGACAAAGACAAGAATGAACATGAGACTTGATTTAAAAAAAATAATACAGCCAACCAAGGAGCAAGTGCTGAGCTTGTGAAAAAAAAGCAGCTCCCATTTTATTAAATAATAGTGTTCATGCAGGGATGTCTGAAGTACTCCACAAGGCTAATTAGGACAGATCAATGTATACTTACCTCTCCAGAAGGCTGAAAGGTGTGTAGTGACTATGTGTCATTAAAAATTTACTTGGCCATGGGCATCAGATGTCTATGAGAGAATGACCCTGGTGAGCACTCTAAGTTTCCATTTTACTCATGTCATAGTCAGGGCATCAAATATGCCACAGACACCATTGCTATCACCCAGCCTCATAGCAGCTGATGTGCAATATATGTTTGAGAGGGTGGTATCAATTAACTGTATCATCTATAAAGCCATGCTTGCAATTACTACCACTTCACAATTTATCATTAACACATTTGGCAGATTTTTTTCTAAAGTAACATTTATTTAAAGGTTAATCAAAATTCTTAGAACAGCATTTATTATAATGTGATTTTTGATAATTGACTAAATCAGTGGCTCTTAAGAAAAACACCCTTGTCTCGGCCCTGCTCAGGAGACGCCACTGCCATTTGGGAAAAAGAAATACATATTAGAAATGTTCATTTCAGGCCTCGTCATGGAAGAGCATATATTAATGTAATCAGGTGGTACATTTACATGCTCATTAGTAATCCATCATTAGTCCAAATGCTCACTATTAGGAATAAATGTACAACGAGTTATTCAGAATACCCAGAAATAGTATTTCTTATTTAAACATGCAGAATAAGCTGACTGAAATAAGTGCACACCTTGAATTTGAACTTTCAAGGCACATCACTAAAGTCAATCAGTTTTGTCAGGACACTCTTCTAGAATGATCTCAATTAGAAAATTCGCACCTCTCCCTAACAGGGAGGGTGGGGGGAGTTCCAATCTTTGAATCTAATTCGCTGTACCTTCAAAAATTCCTGATGAAATGTGTGTTTAAATTTTATGCTTTAATACATACCATGCCACTAAAACCACATTAGTTATGCTTTATGCTGTTTAATCATATGTCAAAATCTGTAAAATCTGTTCTAGTATGCTAAGGTAATTTAACTGCAATTAATCAATCAAGGAAATAAGTAAATGTAATAAATGCCAAATAATATAGCTTCTTTTAAAACAAACCAACCACTATCTGTACATTTATTCTAAACGTACATAATAACCATCACCACTGAAAGAAAAAACAGAATGAAAATTAGACTTTACTGAATCTTTTTTCTATTAGTAGATTGCTGCAAGCTTACAGATATTTTAAAGAAGAATCTAGCATGATCTTACTTTTCACCAAAATATGAATAGGTAAGGGATCAAAAATGTTCTCTTCTCACCATATACTGTTCCACAGAGATTTTTGAATAAAAAATAGATTATTAAAATACTCATAAACTATATTCTTTAATCATAATGTTTAAGACCTACAAGCCACCTTTTCTTCCATCAAAAATTGTATGTTTTATTTGTAAGCATCTGAAGTATACATTCTCTTCATTTATTTGTTCTTTTTTCATAGTCAGAAATCAGTAAAGAATGTTTGTGGGCAGCTGTGTTTGTGTTTTTTCCTCCATGTAAAAATAAAATGAACATGTGGCTAGTATGAACTAGCATTACTAATAATACAAATCAAAATGGATTTTGAATATAAAATATACATGGGGTTTTAAAGATTTAGTTAATCTTTTCAGTAAAATATAACAAGATATCAAATGTCTTTTATAATACTATTTTGTATATATTCTATTTTCACTCAATGTATATGCACATACACAATAATTGATATTATTAAATTGATGTTATTAATTATGATCAAATTTATATTTTCACTTATGACTATAGGTAATCAAAAGTCCTGGATAAATCAAGCCCTAAAGAATTTGAAGAATTTTTCAAGTATTTAGTTCAAAAAAGGAAAGATAATAGTGACATGGACTCATAGTTCAACATAATTATCTGATTTTTTTTCTGGTTTTTGGGCCACACCTACTGACACTCAGTGGATACTCCTAGCTATGTGCTCAGAATTCGTTTCTGGCTTGAGGAACCATATGAGATGGCAGGTATTGAACCCAGGTCTATCCTGGGTCAATCGCGTGCAAGGCAAGCACCCTATAGCTGCACTATTGCTCGGTCCCTAATTATCTTATTTTGAAATGTATATAACTAACCTCCTATTACTCTAAACATGTAGAGAAATGAGAACCTCCTATAAGATGGTCTTATTTTCTAACATACAGATAAGAACATAATATAGATAGAAAAGTAAGAACTTCTATCCTGAAAAACTGAAACTCTTGCCCATATATGACAGTCAGATATATCACTTTTAGAACACTTGAATCCAGGAATTGTGGAATAATTTTTTGGAGAGAGGTAGGGTTATCTGGTTTTGTTTTGTTTTGTTTCACTTTTATTTTTGTTGTAAGCATTTTTAATTTTTTTATTTTATTGAAACCATTGTGATTTATAAGTCCTTCGTTGTTGGATTTCAGGCATACAATGAAACAGGGCCAATCCCACCACCAGTGTTAACCTCCCTCCACTGTGTTCCCAGGTGTATCTGCAATCACCAACTTTTTTCTTTGGTTTTTGGTTTTTGGGCCACACTCAGTGACGCTCAGGGGTTACTCCTGGCTATGTGCTCAGAAGTCGCTCCTGGCTTGGGGGACCATATGGGAATCCCGGGAATCGAACCTCGGTCAGTCTTCGGCTAGTGCAGGCAAGGCAGGCTCCTCACCTCCAGTGCCACTGTCCAGCCCCCTCAATCACCATCTTATGCCCTTCAGCCTAACAGTATAACAGGCCCATTTAAAGTTTAGATTGTTAAAGATTGGGTCTCTTGATTCCATTGTTGTTGACTTTGGCTTGTATATTTAGTTCTGTTTTTGTTTTTTTTTCTTTAACCTACATACTCTGAATCATTTGTCTCAGTTGCATTCCCACTTTAAAAGTTTTTTAGAGTTACAGAAGCAAAATAAGATTTGGGGAAATGACAAATATGAAAGTGAATAAGGGCCAGAGAGCTAGATCAACAGGATAAGCACCTGCTCTTC
>PVKC010006916.1:20422-30460 GCA_004027635.1 Crocidura indochinensis | reverse complement strand
ATAATTTTCAGACACAAAAGAGAAAAGAGTTGGAAGTTCCAGCTCACCCCAGGAAAAAAAAGTGTGGTGAGCTTAGTTAGATAAATAACTACATTTTGAACTGTCCTAAAAATGAGAACCTATGAGGGAAATGGAGAGCCTGTTTTAGAGTACAGGCGGGGTATGGTTGGGGAGGAGGGAGATTTGGGACAATGGTGATGGGAACGTTGCACTGGTGATGGGTGGTGTTCTATACATGACTGAAACCCAAACACAATTTTGTATGTAATCAAGGTGTTAAAATAAATTAAAAAAATGAAATAACTACACAGAGAACTATCTTAAACATATTCATGAATCAGGGAACTGGAAAGCCTGTATGGAGTACAGGTGGGGGTGGGTTGGGAGGGAGGGAGATTTGGGACTTTGGTGGTGGGGAACTTGCACTGATGAAGGGGGTGTTAAAAAAAAGTTAAAAAAAATAAAAGAAAAAGAAAAAAAATAATAAGGCCTCCCAATTCTTATCACAGGCTGTGTTCTTCACACTGACTGTATAGAAAGAGGAGGTACAGTAAATGCACCCCATATACACCTCAACCCAGACCCTTACCTGGTCTGTATTGGGAATTTAGGGGACAAAAAAATGGAAGACAGAGTCAAATATATATGTATATATATATATATACATATATATAATATATATAATCTCCTAAGAAAAATATATATATTCTTCAATGCATATAAAAATTCTCCAAGATATAGTACATACTGAGACTCACAGCATACCTCCATAAAATCAAAAGGATCAAAATTTTATCAACTATTTTTCAGACCATGATGCACTAAAAATACAAGTTAAAAGCAGACACAGAGAATTAATACAAATGCCTAGAAAGTAAACAACATACTACTAAAAAACTAGTGTTCCGGAGAGAATATAAAAGAAAAAAATCGGGGCCCGGGAGATAGCATGGAGGTAAGGCGTTTGCCTTTCATGCAAAAGGTCATCTGTTCGAATCCCGGTGCCCCATATGGTCCCCTGTGCCTGCCAGGAGCAATTTCTGAGCATGGAGCCAGGAGTAACCCCTGAGCACTGCCAGGTGTGTCCCAAAAACAAAAAAAAAAAAAAAAAACAAGAAAAAAGTCAAAAGATTCCTGGAAACCAATGAAAGTGAGGATATGACCTCATATAAGGACAGGTGAAACATAGCAAAATCAGTGTTAAGAGGGAGGTTATTAACTATGAAAACTTTCATCAAAAATAAAAAGGGCCTACATAAATAATTTCCTGTACAAATTAAACTAAAAAATGACCAACAAAGGAGCCCAAAGCAGTAGGAAAAATTAAATCAAAAACATAGAACTGAAATTAATGAACTTGACTAAAAAGCAAATAAAAAGATTTTTGAAACTAAGAGCTATTTCTTTGAAAAAAATCTGTAAACCACTAGCAAGGCTCACAAAGAGAGTAAGAGAACCCGATTCACGAAATCATAAATGAAAGACTGACATCACAACAGATACTACAGAAATTCCAAGTTATCATCAGAGACTTTGTTTCTTTATGCCATTAAATAAGAGAATGTAGAAGAAATTAATAAATTATTCCAATGAAATGCTTAATCAAAAAGTGGGACGCCAAGGCCAGAGAGATAGGATTGAGGTAGGGTGTTTGCCTTGCATGCAGAAGGACACTGGTTTGAATCCCAGCATCCCATATGGTCTCCCAAGTCTGCCAGGGGCGATTTCTGAGTGTAGAGCCAGGAGGAGTAACCCCTGAGTATGA
Organism: Crocidura indochinensis; assembly: GCA_004027635.1. Taxonomy (NCBI): domain Eukaryota; kingdom Metazoa; phylum Chordata; class Mammalia; order Eulipotyphla; family Soricidae; genus Crocidura; species Crocidura indochinensis. The sequence goes on along the minus strand of PVKC010006916.1, from coordinate 28,695 downwards.
CTCAAAAAAAAATGATCTTGCTTCACATGGGGCTGGAGAGATAGCATGGAGGTAGGGCGTTTGCCTTACATTCAGAAGGATAATGATTCAAATCCTGGTATCCCATATGATCCCCCAAACCTGCCAGGAGTGGTTTCTGAGCGTAGAGCCAGGAGTAACCCCTGAGCGCTTCCGGATAATTAATGTCTTCCCCAAACAAATGTACAGTTCCAGATAAATAATGCAATTTCAGATCATGTTCAGTGGTCCATTCAACTGTATTACTTTTTCTCATTTAAAGATAGATCACTTATTCTAGCTATTTTTTTTTTAAGTTGAAGCAATCATTTCTAACTGACCCTGAATAATCAGAGCCGTATAATGGTCTCATTTTTCCACCCAATTCAACCAGGAAATGAACAAAGTAAAAGCATAATTCCTTTCCAGGTGCATTCCCTAAATTCAGCTGGAATATAAAAAGCCAAAAAACCTGATTCAAGTTGGCTTCTCTATTAAGGTATGCATTTACTTAACAAGGAGACAGATGTTAGGTGCTCTGAGAACTGACTTATCTGAAAGTTTAACAATCAAACCAAAACTCAAGTTTTAATTTTTATTTTCCTACACGATTGGTTTGATTCTAAAACTACTTCCTTTGAAGACTATGTTGGCTCCCAGAAACACAATACAAAAAATGGATACTTTCTTGAAAGTAAGAAACTGGCATTTCCAAAAATCTCTACCTAATAGACATGTAGTAACATTTCTGTGAACAAAATTAATTCAACCTCTCATTACCTTCTCTCATTAAATACTGCCTTAAATGTAAGAAATTATAGTGGTGAAACATTCTGAAATTCATTGTCAGTGCCCATAATACTTTCTTTTCCAGAACACCTCAACTAAGTTTGATGTGAAATATAAGGAACTCTAGGAAGCAGACAATCACTAAGAGAGATAGATTCAGTTTGTACAGAATCAAAAAATTACTCAGGATGAGAAGTTTACCTATATTAAAGTTGTGTTAGTTTAATTGTCCACCTTATAATTCCAGGAAAAAAATTAAAAAGCATGATTCATAAACTATGAAATGTAATAAGCTTGAAATCATCATCTATACATTCAATGGTTCATTCATTTCACAAACTGAGTAAGACACCTAAAGGATAACTGTTTATACATGTAAACTAATAATTGTCACTGCATATAGAATTGTGACTAGAATGTGACAGTGCTTATACATATTATCCAGAATTCAAATCGTCAACTGTAGATAAAGACATCTTGCCAAATTGTATGGAAAATAGACTTGGTGTAATAACCTTTTACTGACAAAGCTCTTTTGAAATTTAAAAATAATGGGGGAGGTCTGAATGAAAGCATAGCAGGTAGGGCATTGGCTTTGCACACAGCTGACCCCAGTTTGATCTTTGGCATCACAAATGGTCCCCCCAGGGCCAGAACGATAGCACAGCATTAGGGCATTTGCCTTGCACGGACCTGGGTTGGATCCCCTGTATCCCATATGATCCATCTTGCCAGGAGCGACTCCTGAGATCCCTGGCTTCCCATATGATCCTCCTCGCAAGGAGCGATTTCTGAGCCCATAGCCAGGAGTAACCCCGAGTGTCACTAGATGTGGCCCAAAAACAAACAAAAACAAAAAGCCAAATGGTCCCCCGAGTCTACCAGGATTGATTTCTGAGCACAGAGCCAGGAGTAATCCCTGAGTGCCACCGGGTGTGGCCCCAAAACAAAACAAGAACAAAAACCACAACCCGCCCCCCCCCAAAGGAAATGGTCTCTCAGACAAAAGAAGACAGGTACCAACTTAAGTGTTAACACACACACACACAAAAAAAAAATAATGGAGGAAAACTAGTACTGCATTTAGGGTGTTTGCCTTGCATTTGGCTGATCTAGGATCAATTCCCAATACTTCATACACTCCTGATCCCCAGGAGAGATATCTGATCACAGATCCAGGAAGGAGTAATTCTAAGCAGGATTGGCGGGTTCAGCTCCAAAACTAAACAAAACAAAAGAGGAAGCAGGAAGGGGAAAAGAAAAGAAAGGATGGCTTTCTTATTTTTACTGATAATTAAGAGGCCTGTATTTTATTTCATATCAATTTGTTCATTATTTGTTTGTTTGAGGGACATACCTTGTAGTATTCAGAGATAACTCTTGCTCAGAGATTGCTTTGGCAGTGTTTGGGGGGAAATTTTTATGGTACTAAAGAGCAAACCAGATTTCCACATGCGACATCTGTGATCCAGCCCATTTCTGGCCACTCACATGAATTTAGAATATTATTCAGGTTAAATTTGAAAACCACTTGTTCTAACTTTGTTTAAACATAAAGATAAAGACACGAATATTATGGAAAAGTTTAGAATGAAGGAGCCAAGGATATAGGTTTCAAAACCAGGAAGAGTTGTATGACAAAAAGCCTAGTTAGCAAGGCTATCAGAACACCAAGAAAAAAAAATCAGGAAAATAATATGCAAAGCCTGTTTACAGTGCCTGCCAGGAAAAGTCCAGAAGTAGAGTTTAGTGACAGGATGTACTATCTGTAAAAGTTTGTATGACAGTGTCTGAGACATAAAATACATGTATATTTCTTGGGTTTGGGCTCCCACCCAGAGGGTGTGACTAACCAGGGGTTAGTCCTGGTTCTGTGATCAGAAATCATTCCTGGCAGGCTCAGAGAATCATATGGGATACCAGGGATTGAACCCAGTCAGGATGCTTGCAAGGTAAATCTGCTGTGCTATCACTCCAGCTCCACATAAAATACTTTTTAATTATTCAAATAAAACTGTGGCCTCCCAAGCATATTTTGTGTGAATGAGGGGTCACTTTTATTGATATTTTAATCAATGCTCTAGCTGTGAGGACATATAGGATATGGGGATCACTAGGGTCACATGCAGTAGGAAGCATACCTCGAATTGAGCTAGAGACCTTACAAGAAATATACCTCTTAAAATTGAACAGTTTACATACTACCATATAAAATCAGTTCTGGCCATTTGCTGTCAACAAAATGTTGACCCCATTCTATATTCTCATCATAAAATCCAGTTTGGTTCTTGCAAAAATACTTCAAAGTAGCCTAACCAGTAATTTAACAAACGCAGAAAGTTCGGGTGACTTTGAAAAGTAAACTACAGCCACAGTCAGTGAACCACACTTCTTTTAAATTAATGCTTCTTTTTCGGGGGGTGGGGGTGACATATTTAGTTCTGGAAGTATTTCTGGGACCGAATGTAGTGTAGGGAATTGAACTGGGATTTGCTGTTTGTGAGGTAAGCATTTCAAACCTATATTATCTTTTTACCCCCTAAAATTTCTTTTTTAATAAACTCTAGAAATTGCTTATTGTTTTTGTTTTGAGTTCACATATAGCGAAGCTCATGGATTACTCTTGTGCTCTGTACTCAGAAATTATTCCTGGTGGGTTTGGGGTGACCATCCTAAATTAATTTCTTAAACTAAGGAAGGCACGTACCTCACCTGATTATTATTGCTCCTGCCCCCAAAATTGATTTCTTAAACTAAAAATATGTTATTAATCACTAATTTTGGATAAAGCATGAAGTATTAAGCATGTGAACAATTACTGTGCTAAATGAGATTTGGTCAGAAAAACTGACATGTCAATTAGTTATATCTTTTGTCTAATATGATTATGTTGCAGAAAAATTCAAAAACTTCCCATTGCATCACTTATGGATGATTTATTTCTGAAACTTTGTCACCAATAGTCCATCTTTTCACTCCCCTACTGCCTCCCATTAATTCTTAATGTTCTTATTTTGCCAAGGACTTATAATCATTTGATACTGTATATTCCCTGATTTTGTTTCTCCATATGCTACAGATGAGTAAAATCATTCAAAATTTCTCTTTTTCCCTCTGTTTTCCTGAACATCATGCCATAGAGTTTCATCCAAGTTGCAGTGAATTGCAGGAATTCATCTTTCTTTAGAGCTGCTGAATATTCTATTGTGTGTATGTATACAGAACAGATTTTGTTTGTTTTTGGCCTACACCAGCACTGCTCAGGGCTAACTCTCGATTTTGCCCTTAGGGACTACACCTAGCAGTCTTGAATTCCAGGGATTGAACCAGGGTCAGCCTCAAGCAAGGCTATTGCTATCCCTTCTATTGCTCCACCCCAACTTATTTTTCTTTCACTTATCAGGAGGTGCTCAGGGAACCAGGACCCAGGGACACAATGCTAAGATCCAAGATGTAGTGCTGCTCAAGGACCTCTCTATACTGCTTAGAGACAATGCAGTGCTAAAGATTAAACCAAGGCTGCATGCAAGTTTTACTTCTTACTCCTGAACAATCTTTTCAGTCCCTACAATTTTTTTTGTTTGTTTGAGTTTGTGGCAACATCTGGTGGTGATAAGGCCTCCATTTCTCCACTCTTGGTGGATTTCTGGGAACCATATGTAGTGTTGGAAATTAAACTGGGTTTGGCTGCATGAAAAGTAAAGTGCCTTATCTGCTGCATTATCTCTTCACTTTTCTCTTTTAAAATAAAATTAGGTAACAGGATTGAGAAAGTCATTGGTAATAAAGTTTTAGGCATACAATTTTCCAACTCAAATTTTACCACCACTGTCCACTTCATTCCTCTACCAATGACACCAGGATCCCTCTGTGTCCCCCCAAAACTTCTTTATCTATTCACTTTCAAGTGTTGTTCTGTAAAAGGACAAAGTAGATTTTAAAATATAGAAGTTTCTGCTGGGATAAAAATTGAAGTTAGTCTAAATATAAAAAATGATTTATTGCTTTTTTAGATCCCAAAACTTAACTGAGATCTTTGCCCATAGGCAGACCTAAATTCCTATACTAATTAGCAATGGTGTGGATTGAATGACTCATTCAAGGCTGCCAGAATAAGGGTTCATATAGATTACTCATCTTATAAACAAACATAATAAATTACATGTATAAGACACCCCCAACACCTCCTGTATGGTTAACAACCACAAAGAAAATAAAGATCATTCTTTTTTCAGCATTCATAATAGATACTTATTGATCATCGGAGTACTTCCATGAAATGTTATTTTAGTTAGAAAAAAAGCTAATGTTAGGTAGCTGCTCTGCTGTGAGTTTCTTTCTTTATAATCTCTTAGATATTATTCTGTGTGCTCAAGTAAGCCCTCAATTTTATGCAGAGGAAACATTGATCCTAAACATAGGTTTCTTGCTTGCCTTCATGAGGAAGTAAGAAAGACTTCTCCTTGATTGTTCATGTGGGGAGTTTGTCAACACTTTTGAGAGGATGTTGGCCAGATTCAGTTCAGCTATTAGATTATGTAGTGGTGCACTATTGCTAACAGGAAGAGCTGCATTCCAGATGTTCACTGTAGGGGCCAGAATCTTATACTTACAGCAGTAGGTACACAAAGACTCACAGGGAGGAGTGAAATGTCGATTGCCTGCAGGACAGTCTAAACTTACTTCTTGAACTTTTTACATTCATAACCCTTTTTGCTTGAGAAAAATTTAAATGTTCCTAGGTTTATAGGTATATATAAAATAGGTATGCAAATCAAAACTTCTATTAATAAATCATAAAAAATTTATTTTAAAACACATTTTTAAAAGTTTAGGACACTAGGAACATATATAGTTATACTTTAGAATTAAGTATTAAATATAGGCTACCTGTTTCTGATAAATAAATTTTTGTGTCTATATTAAAAATACTCATGCATCTGGTTTGATTTCAAAACTGAGACTAATGTGTGGTGCTTGTCTTTACTGCTGTAATGCTCACTGGATATTTTATTTGATATTTCTTTATTATTGCAGTGTTTCAATTACCTTTTTTCTGTCCTCTCTCAAACTGAGGTTGAAAGCCTTTAGAAGGACTTCACACATTTTCAGCTTATTTGATTTTTTTACCCCATTCCATTGCTTTTCTTTCCTTCAAACAGAACCACAGAACTCGAACTATCTAGCTCCGCCTCTCAAATCGAGGGGGAAACAAGGGACAGTACCAGGACCAAACAGATATATGATCTCTAGTAGTAAGCTAGACACAGAGGGGACCACTTACTCTAGCAGCCTGGGGGGTGATGGTGGGGGATATGGGTTGCAGGAAGGAAATAGGGGTGGAGGGAGGACAAATTTGGTGATGGGAATTCTCCTGATTCAATGTTAATATGTACCTAAAATACTACTGTGAAAGATATATAAGTCAATATGATCAAAATAAAAATTAAAAAAAAATACTCATGCATCTATCTCATAACAGAGTTTACTGTGTTCATTGCTCATGGAAATCACCAGTGTTTTCTGTCAGTGCTTCATTATTACCTAGAGAAAAAAAGTACTATGCTCTCTGTGTGAGCAAAAGTGTTTTTCTATGAGAAACTTTGAAAGTCTCCTGGATTTGTGTTGCCTATGTACTACACTACGGAATTCTCCTGCTTTGTATTTACTTCTAAAAGTCTAGAGTTATTTAAGTTTATACTATCTAATACATATTCAGGACTGTATGTCAGGTATTTTGTTGAATTCTGGTTTACATACAATATTATTATAAATATTAATTGATCTAAACATGATTTCACAAATTTCTTCTCAGCTTTTTTTTCACTTATTCCTAATTCTGATAAGACATTGTTTCTTTGAACAAATTTCTTTAGTACTTTCTTTTTTAAGCTCAAAATTCTTTTCATTGGAAAGTTATACAGTTTCCATGCTTCCATGTACAAAAATAAAAATGTTCAGAAGAGCAATTTGTCAGTTTTTTCTCTTCCCTTTTATTATTAATATTTTATTTAAGCAAAATGGTTATAAACATGTTTGTATTCGGGTTTCAGTCACAAAAATACACCCTCCATCTTTACCAATGCAACTTTCCCACAACTAAAATGTCTTAAATATATTCATGGAAGTAGAGTGCATGGTTCACACCTTCTGTACAGCATGCATCACCCATATATACACACACTCCACAGAGAAATATATTTATACTCATATTTATACACATATATCTGGTGTTCGGTAGATTGTACACGGGTTGAAGTTGAAGAAATAGTACAGGACTCAGAATGCATGCTAGCATGCAACTAACTAGTTCCAGTGCAATCCCTGGCACTACTTGGCTCCTGTGCTAAATGTAGCTCCCGAGGCATCAAAGCACCATAAAAATGTTTTTTGTGGTTCTGGGGACTATAGAGCTTGACAGCACTGCATCCTTAGACCCTCACATTGAAGGCTAAGCCCAGATAGTTTGAAGTGGCCAGGAATGGCTCCTTGAGCACTATCTATTTTTATGTATGTGCTCAGGGAATACATATGGTTCTAGGCTCAGGGATCACTTCTGGTGGTGTTTAAAGGACCATATGTGTGCTTGGGAATAAACCATGGTCATGGCCAAAATAAACAATCTCTGGGCTATATATATGTAAATATATATATATATATTTATATATATATATGTGTGTGTGTGTGTGTGTAGATAGAGGTAGATGATAGATAGATAGATAGATAGATAGATAGATAGATAGATAGATAGATAGATAGATAGATAGATAGATAAAAGATAGTTATCCTGTGTTATGGGGCTTAACCTGAGAAAACAGGCAAGCCATGATAAATAGGCCTTAGCATGAACATTTTCCTCTAATGTGTCCACTTTAACAGAAACTGCATAGAAGTTTTGAAAACAAAATCAAAAGTAAACCTCTCAGATTAGATATTTAGGATTCATGAAAGTGGGTCAGGAAAACTTTAGATGTGGGAAGCCATATTAGGTTCACCTTTTTGTCATTTCCTCATCCTCACCTACTAGTCTTCCAACCTCTTCCATTATCATAAGCGGGTGAATGATAGTTTGGTGAGAAATTTGTTTCTTGAATTGTGAAATATTTTTTTGTTTTTGAGCCACACCCAGTGATGCTCAGAGGTTACTACAGGCTATGCACTCAGAAATTGCTCCTGGTAGGGGGACCTTATGGGATGCTGGAGACTGAACCCAGGTTCATCCTGAGCAGCTGCCTGCAAGGCAAACATCCTACCACTGTGCCACTGCTCCAAGCCCTATTGTGAAATATTTTAAACATATAAAGTAAACAAGGAAAAAAATCTGTGCACTCTCACCAACTTTTTATATTCTTAGTCTGTCTTATTTTTGACATATATTTAAAACAAATATAGAAATAGGGGGGACCCGGGAGATAGCATGGAGGTAAGGCGTTTGCCTTTCATGCAAAAGGTCATCCGTTCGAATCCTGGTGCCCCATATGGTCCCC
>PVKC010006916.1:0-20322 GCA_004027635.1 Crocidura indochinensis | reverse complement strand
AAAAAACAAAAAAAATAATAATACTATTAAACTAGTTTATACAGTTTTCTTATATTATCTAAGATCCCTTCATTCTTTATGTAGGTTATAATAATCTTAAAGATACTGCTGATAATTCCTGTGCATGTTTCTAAGTTATTACTCAAATTAATACTACATTATTACTCAACTTGTAGTCATTATATATTATACACAGTATTAAGTATTTTATATTTTAATTGATTTCTTTTATATATCACATTACTCAGTAAAAATTTTACTTCACTCTTAAAATTGTATGAAAATTATCCATGTTCACACACATAAACCTGATTGATTTGTTTTTATAATAATGTAATTAGAGAATCCAAGTTCATGGTTTAGCAGACCTACTGATAAACATTTGGCTTGTTTTCAATAATGTTCAGTGCCTCGAATGCAAATAAAGCTTTAAAATATCCATTGTTTTTGTACTCTTTTCCTGATTGAATTTGATTTAATTACATTGTGACCCGACAATTTCATGTGAGAAAAAAATTAATCGTAAATAGATAGTCAAAATCCTGCAAAGCTAGTTTTAAACATTAAAATCCCTAATATGTTTAAAAGGAACATATACAATGAAATACATGATAAAATGAAGAATATACTTATAATTGAAAGTAAAGAACCCCAGTGAAGAAGAAATTTTAAGCTGTGACACATTACAAATTTAAAGTATAATACAAAAGATAATTTCATATAAATTTGTCCAAAATTAATGATGTACCCAAGTAAACTTGTATCAAAAAAAAAAAAAAAAAAAAACAGGGGCCCGTGAGATAGCATGGAGGTAAGGTGTTTGCCTTTCATGCAAAAGGTCATCGGTTCGAATCCCGGTGCCCCATATGGTCCCCCGTGCCTGCCAGGAGCGATTTCTGAGCATGGAGCCAGGAGTAACCCCTGAGCACTGCCGGGTGTGACCCAAAAACCACAAAAAAAAAGGGGATAAGTCACTTATAATATACGATATAAATTATCTAAATAATTTTTAAAATCTTTATTAGGAAGTCAGAGAGCTAATTTTAGAAGAGGCAAACTACTACCCTTGAACTTCATTTTTTAATATGATAAATCTCTAATCATGCCTGAACCCAGTAATTACCTCACTGCTAACCATCATGGTTGAAAAACCCTGAAGAGTTTTAAAGCTGAACTGTATCAAACCAAGGGCTCAATACTCAGAAGTTTGCCATTACATTGCCATTATTCTGAAATGTTAGAATTAATGATAATTTACATAAACCAAAAAAATTTAGCCTCATTTAAAACAATATTTTTCAATAATGTATATCACACAGCTATGTTAGACAGTGGATTGTAAAAGGACATTATTCCTACAACAAAATTGGCAGAGTTAAAATAATATCTTGCTGTTTTAATAAAACAATAGTTAAGCATAGATATTGTGAACTAATGAGCTTTGGATACTTATTTTATTATACCTTCTTTGACTTTACTGGCATTTATGTGTGATCATAAAATTATTATTATCATTTTAGCTTGCTGGAGAGAATGCAGGTGGGTAAAAGCTACTTGAGTAATAAGAATGAGTAATAGACATTCTCACATCATTTAAAACAAATCCTGCCTCCAATTACCTATAACTCTCCATGCACCATGTGTTGCTAGTTTGGGGCTATAGTGACAAGCATAAAATGAAATATCTGCAAATACTCCTGAGGTGGAGAAAACCATTATTCAACAAGAATCAAGAACTTAGAAATAAAATTTGTATGCTTTCCAGAGAGGGTTAAAATTTAAAGGTGAATAATTATTTATCAATGTTGAATTTAAGCATTAATATTGGCATTTGTGTTGTCAGCTCATGCACTTGGTATTTGCACAGATATATTAGCCATATCTCCCTTCTTGACATGTGTGTGCTTTCTTTTACTTTGATCAGGTATTAGGGGTATTTGCCCCAGAAGCTGGCACTATTTATTAAGTTACTCTCTCTTTTTTATCATTTCCTGAACCTTCTTCATTACCTTAGAATAAATCTATTTTTAATGCAAAAAAGCAATGTTACTCTTACAGCTAAAATTAATAAAAAGTTTTTGAGGACTCTTGAATAGAAAGAAAAGCAAAAGAAAATGACATAAAAAGCTTTATATTATTATGTGTATATTTTACATTATTGAATAGTCTACAAATAATCATATATCATATGTAAATAAACAAACAGATACCATCTATATTTAATCATAATTATGGCCAATGTATCATTAAACCAAAATTAAAGAAGTGTAGGTAGATTCAATTACCTATAGAATTAAACCACCTTTTCTCTAAAGTGATACCTGGAAATAAAGAATGCTTGATATTGAAAGCTGGTGTTGGTGCTGGAGAGATAGCATGAGGTAGAGCATTTGTCTTGTATGCAGAAGGACGGTGGTCGAATCCTGGCATCCCATACGGTCCCCTGAGCCTGGTAGGAGCGATTTCTGAGCATAGAGCCAGGAGCTGAGTGCTGCCGGGTGTGACTCAAAACCCAAAACCCAAAAAATAAAAAATAAAAAAAGGAAAGCTGATGGGGAGTCTGCATAGATGGTAAAGTCAGAACTCTAGGAAATTATTCAGAAAAAGCTCAGGCAAGACTTCAGGTCCGATGAATAATACTAAGTGGAAAATCATTAGATCATATGTCTTACTATGCAGGGTGAGAGAAAAATGCAAAAAATTTCTATGATGTCATTACTCAAATGGTCCTTCAATTTTCCTCTATGGTATAGTCTTATTTCACTGTATGTTTTTAGATAGCAGCTTTTATGCTTGTATTTCCAGATTCTGGCAAGAAAGATGAGATTCAATGAAGGAATATTGCTGAGCAGACCCAAAATTGGGAGATAAGAGCACAAAACATAGATTTAAAAGATATATGTAGATTTCTGCAATGTTTTTTTTTCTGAAGAGAAGTTGAGAGACTGAACCAAATTGACTTGAAAAATATGTGTCCAGAAGATAATGTAAGCAAAATCAGAACTTTATAGGGGCTGGAGTGGTAGCAGAGTGGTAGAGCATTTATCTTGCACGTGGCTGACTCAGAATGGACATGAGTTTGATCCCTGGCATTCCATATGGTCCCCTGAGCCAGGAACAATTTCTGAGCACAGAGCCAGGAGTAACCCCTGAACGCCCCTGGGTGTGATCCAATAACCAACACCGCAGCCAAAGAAAAAGGGAAGAAATTTATAAACATAATAAGTAGAGAATCTTTCAGGACCGAAAAAGTGGTCAGGGGCTGGAACAATAGCGCACAGCAAGTGGTGTGTTTGCCTTGCACACAACTAATCCAGGACAGACCAGGGTTTGATTCCTAGTATCCCATATGATTCCCTGAACCTGCCAGGAGTGATTTCTGAGCACGGAGCCAGGACTAACCCCTGAGTGCTGTAGGTTGTAGCCCAATCTCCCCCACCCCCAAAAAAGAGAAGTGGAAAATAGTGATATATTAAGCAGAATTGTTCAGAAAAGAGGAGGTTTCATAAAAAGAGAGGTTTCAGGTTTGAAAATAATTCTATTGACATTGACAGAGGATGTCAGAGACCATGTGTGGTTCAGCAGATAGCAGATAAAGAAATAAAGTATATTACAGTGGTAGAGGCAATTCTCTTCAGATGGACAAGAGGGTGATTTTGCACTTAAAATCTCTGCAGACAAGACTTTCTGGGAGCTATGAAAGTGATAGAGATGAGGACATTGAAGAAATAAGGAGCCAACATTGATGAATATCATACACTATGATTAAGTGCCAAATATCTGACAATGTATTGCCTTATAATAAAAAAAATAAGTCGAAGGAGAGGTGTCAGTATTTTAAAGAAATTTTTAGAAATCAGATTCTAAAATTTGATATAGAGATCTAGATCTTATTCAGAATCTTATTCAGAATTCTTTGTGGGAGGTACACCCGATGACGCTCAGGGGTTACTCCAGGCTATGCGCTCAGAAATCGCTCCTAACTTGGGGAACCATATGGGACACCGGGGGATCAAACCACTGTCCGTCCTAGGCTAGCACTGGCAAGGCAGACACCTTACCACTCTATGCCACCGCTCCAGTCCCTTATTTAGAATTCTTCTTCAGAATGTAATGAAATCTCCAGTAATCCACAGGCACTCTCATATTTGGTAAGCACTGTCTTAAATGTATAATAAAACATCTTCAGAAATACAGGAATGGCATTTTATTTATTCCTTTATACCTGAACTCAGCCTGAACACAGGCCATAAGTTCTTAAATATAACTTTCATGGTTTTATTCTAATGTCTTCGATTTAAAAGCCGTTGTAGGGATAGTATTTGGTCAACAGAGCAGTCAGCCTCTTTTAATTGAAACAATAAACTTAATTGGTTCACCACATCAGTAGTCCCAACATCTCTATTTTATTGCTCAGTGACAAATGACCCAGAAATTCAGTGGCATAAGATTATTATCATTATTATTAATTTTTTCTGATGAATCTTCATTAGGTAGTTCTACTAAAGGGAAAATAGGAATTCATTACCTAGAGTTTGGTTTAGGTTTAGGTTTTGGTTTTGGTTTAGTTTTTTGTTTTGTTTTGTTTAGGTTTTGATTTTTTTAGTTTTGGTTTAGGTTTGGTTCCTAGAAAAGGAAGTCAGGATTTCAAGAACTTAAACATGCACTCTTTTCTATGGAAGTTAAGCTTTCTCATTACATCTCTCCATTATTCTCTGCAAAACCAAGTGTGGCATCCACAGAAAGAGGGAATACCAGTGAACATAAGAAAGAATAGGGGGGTGAATGTCATTTCAATCATTAAACACACAGGCCTTAATGCTCATTCATTCATCAAAAGTGATGTGATATTACATCAAAAGTGATCGTGATATTACAGATGACCAAAAGTTATCTGTAATATTACTATCGATAGAGGAGCGTGTGTCAATAACTTTAACTACCTACAGGGACAGATGCAGCAGCAAGTGAGGTAAGAAATAGAGCCTATTCTAGCTGCTCCATCCTTCCTCACTTAAAGAAATATCTCAAGATAAAACATAAGTATTAATATCCCATAATTATATTCATCTTTGTTTTTATTCGTGTTCAGTTTTAGAGGAATGCTTCTCCCATTTTTCATATTATGTAATTTATCATTCTGTTATTATTAATTAATTATTATGTAAGGAATAATTTCTCATATTATTTTCATTTCACATATATATTCCACATATTCATTTTCATATTATTTCATATTTTAAATTACACTAGGTAATTTCCGTCTACCTGGTATCTTATAGTCCTTTGGAAGTTCACTCTAGGGTTTTAACCTACAAATTGCATATAATATTTATTATTCCTCTAAGTTTAGAACTCTGTCAGTAGAGAATCTCTTTCCCTTAGATATTTATCAGGAGACAGGTAAATTTCAAGAAACCACGTGAAATATACTACAATTTTTTTTTCAAAAACCAGTATTTCACATATTTGGGATATATCTTTAGCATAAGTCTCCTTCCTATCATTAACATATTACTGAACAAACTCTGGGTTTTATAGATCCTTTGTTTTATTTTAATTACTAATATTTCTTTCCTTTTTGTGGTAGAAGATTCTATGTACTGTAGAGATTCTCCAAAGCAAACATTCCTTCCTTATTTCCAATCCTAATCAGTCCTTACTACTTTAAAAATAAAAGAAGAAAAAAAAAAAGAAAGAAAAGAAATGTCATCTTACCACAGCTAAAGGAAAATGGCTAAATTTAGACCTGAGTTTTGGAACCATCTCTCCTACTAGGATTCTGGAAAAATTCAATTTTCCAAACAATTGTGAATTAGTAAGTCATATGTGGTCAGACTAAGATATACAGTAGGATGCTCAACAGCTGGGGTATACACATTACTGGAGTTCACAGCAGGAAGATAAATTCTTCACCGAATTCTTAAAGATTTTAAAAAGAGCCCCAAAGAAAGTGTAGAAGATAAGGCACATCGCAGACAATTTTGGCTTGTTCCCCAGCACCACAAATGGATCAAACCTCCTCTCTAATCCCCCACGACCATCAATGATCATCCTGAGCCCAGAGAAAGGACTAGAGCTGAGCACTATCAGGTGTATTCCCAACACTTCCCACCCAAGAACCAAAAACTTTACTAATCTAAACAATCTCACAAGTACTCATAAAAGTTCTTAGCTTTAAACTGAGTTTTTAGTTATTTTCCAAGCCACTTTGCAAAGAGCTGCCACCTGTCAAAATTCTCTAGGGGCAGCTGGAAACAGCTCAATCTCTACATGAGCTGGTATATCATATGTCTATATCAGCAGTCATTGAAAAAGCAGAAGCCTGTAGGGAGAAGCCAAGATACTATACGGGAAAAATATTTTACTCAGTTGTCTAGAAATTGTATTTTACGGTCTATGGTAAAGAAAAGGAAAACATCAAAACCACTATATTTCAAATAAAAGGTGCAGACATTGATGATTTTTTTCTCTCAATTTTTTCTCTGTTTTTGAAATGATCTAACCGATTATTTCAAAATACTTCACATTAAGAGAATAAAAAAAGACTGTCGAAGTCTAATGCTCCCATCCCCTGCACAATCTAGCCTCCAGTGATTAACAGTATTTAAAATGAACTCCTATTTTTTTCCTTTCTTCTTTTTAAAGTCAATGACTCTGTTGCTCTTCAACAAGTGTAAATTTCTGGCTCTGGAACAATATCTTATTAAAGGAAAGTTATTCCCTGAGAAATAGAGTAATAATTCTTTCTTATCCAGGTGAAGTCTACCCCCACTCTTTATACCAAGTTGAGAAAACAGCCTGAAGTGAAGAGACCAGAATGCCCTGTATTCAAGTACAGCTTTACTCTAAATGACAAGTAAACTTGGGTAAGAACAATAGCTTTTCCAAACCTTGGCTCCCTAGTTTATAAAATGAATACAATAATAATATCAAGTTTATAAAATGAATCCAATAATAATATCAAGTATTATTCAAGTACTTAATTGTTGTTGGCTATTTTTGTTTGTTTGTTTGTTTTTGGGTTGCACCTAGCAGCGCTCAGGGGTTTCTCCTGGCTCTATGCTTAGAAGGGGTTACTCCTGGATCTATGCTAAGAAATTGCTCCTGGTAGCCTCGGGGGACCATATGGGATGCGGGGATTTGAGCCACTGACCTTCATGCAAGGCAAACGCTCTACCTTCTTGCTATCTCTCCGGCCCATGTTGTTGGCTATTTTTAATGGATTTGTGTTTCTTTGAAAACCAGGTTAAAAGAGTCACTAATTTTTCATAAAAGAAGCAAAATAATTATGACTCTTAGAGTGCAAAGATAGTCAAAACAAGATTATGATTTATTGTTGAGACTAAAGCCCTCTGTCTTTGTTACATGTTAAAATACTTTTATGGATCAAAAAGATGGCTCAAAGAATTGGAACATATTTTCAGTCTTTGGGAGTCCCAGGTTCAGTGCATAGCCCTCTTTGGTTCCCTAAGCACCACCTGAAATGTCTCTCTTACCACCCTTGATGTAACATCCATTCCCCCAATAAAAGAAAAAGGTGGGGCCAGAGAGATAGCATGGAGATAAAGCATTTGCCTTCCATGCAGAAGGTCAGTTGTTCAAAAATCCCAGCATCCCATAAGGTCCCCTGGGGCCTGCCAGGAGCGATTTCTGAGGGTAGAGTCAGGAGGAACCCCCTGAGCGCTGCCGGGTGGGACCCAAAACAAACAAACAAATGGCATTCAAAAACACACTTGTAGGAAGTTTAGTTTCTTTGTGGTCAGAGAGTGAACTGAAGTCAAGTTACAGAAAGAGTTAATTCATTTGATGCTTAATATAAATTTATTTATTTAAAAGTAATTGGGATTGGAATGATAGTACAGTGATAGGGCCTCTGCCTTGCACTTAGCTGACTCCGGACAAACCCGTGTTTAATACCCGGCATTACATATGGTTGCCCGAGTCTGCCAGGAGTGATTTCTGAAGATAGAGCCAGAATAACATCCAAGCATTGCCTGTTGTGGCCCCCAAACAAAAACAAAACAAAACAAATAATTAATTACAGATTGGGTCACATTGTACAATAGAGTTATAGTTTCTGATTTTGATGTACACTGTTATGTACAACTCTATCGCTAAAGTTCCCAATTTTTGATTAAATTAAATTATTTCTAGACCATCTCTTCATTCCCTTTTATTTAGTTTCTCCAAAACTTGGTAACTTAGCTTTTTAATCCAAGGTTCAAGATTTGTCATCATTTACACTGTCTATTACCTTATTTTGTCTCTTGACATACCACAGATGAGTGAGGTCATCCAGTATTTGTCCTCCTCTGACTTATTTCACTTTAACATGATAAATTTTCATTATTTGAGTTAAATCTCTGCACATTATCATTTCAAATTATTTCCTCCATTTCAATGCATTCCATTTGCATGATTTCAGCCTGGAGAAAAACTGGAAAGTCTAGAGAAAATCAAGTAAATATTTAAACATATCAGCACACCTTGAGAGACAAAGAAACCAAACAAACAGGATTCACATCCTATCCTCATATTTGCCATAAATCTAAGTAGAATATCTATCTATATAGATATCTATATATCTATATAGATATCTATATAGATTTATATACCTATTTCAGAATAAAGGATTCTCTTGGTGGAAATGAACGATTTTTCCATTTTGTAACATTATATGCCGTGTTTGTTTGGGAGCATTTATTCACCTGAAGTGCCACAGTAAGTGAGGAAATAGAATGGAAAGAAAAGGAGGGAGCTTTAGCCTTAATGAGAAAAACATGAGAATTCTTTACAAAAAAATGAAGCGCTAATATATAAAATGTGAACTCTCCAGATTGGCTGAGTCAGTTGGAAGTTTATTCATGAAAATGTGCAGTTTCTTCCTTAACCACGTTTTTCATTAAACTGCTTTTTGCCTCATGTAAAATGTAGCAACTTTTTATAGTTTATTTCCCAGAAGGGGTAAGTAGAAAACTAAAGTCAACAAGAAAGTATTTATAACTCAAAAATCATTATTAGGATTATTGGTAAGGTATGAAGGGAGGAAATAAAACTCAAATTTGCTTTATAGTAACCATTTAAAGCACTCATACTCCTTAATTATCTCCTCTCCTATTTCCTCAATATTGTTTATTTCATTTCTCTATTTTACATCACTTTTTGTAGCAGAACTTGAGTATTCATTCTAACGTTGATTTATCATAACTTTTTAATCTTTTAATTTTCTTTTCCAATATTCTACTTTCTGAATTCTTACTAACAAGTTTTTAAAAACTGAAAAATGGAGGAAAATTGTTTATAGAAATAAAGAAAGTGAAACCTTAAAACTTATGTAGAGAAGGAAGGAATTAGAAGGAAATACAAAGAAAACAGCAAGAATCTAGGATAAGAATGCTAAGAAAATAGAAAGGAGACCACAGTTCTTATTTTTAGGTTCTCTGGGCTCTCTCCTGACCTAGCTTCCAATTCAGTACATGCTTCATTCTTTTATGTGATGAAGGGAAAACAGAAAGAACTTTAATGAAAGCAGAGATCCCTGTGGAATCAGGGATGGAAGGAAATCGCCACAAAATGCAAACACAGGAAGTGTTGCTCATTTCCTAATTTCCTCAGACACATTTACACCTTCTTGCAGTAACTGCATTTATTTCTTATTCCATGATAAAGTTTGTCTTTTCTTGCCTTTATCGCACATTCATTTTTTGACTATGTTCCTAATTTCTTTTTCCTTATAAAATCAATGTTTTTCCTTTTCTAACTCCTGAACTTTACAGGCAGCATGTAGACTGACAACTGTATTTCAGAACTTCTTCCTCAAGCTCCTGCCTCAGTATACCATCCTTATTCTCTGAAGAAGGGCAGGCTTCATTTTATCAAGCTTCTTTTCTTTTTTTGTTATCCTAATGAGTATCAACTTCTTTGTCCAACCTCAGAAAATCAAGTTTCATAGAGTCCAAGGCTCTCTCTTTGCCTTGACCTATCAATTATTAACCATGTCATTTTTATTTAACCCTAACTATATCTTTATTCTAGTAAAGATGTTTATGATGATAAAAATATTGATGTAGTATGTGTAAGATTGTGACATTAAATAAAATAAGGAGGACACTTCTTTGAGATGGTTATAATGCTTTGCTGATCAACAAAAAGTAAAAAAAAAACTTAAGTTGAAAATGCTTCACTGCCAAAAGCCAAATTTTCATAATAAATTTGTAAGGTTTAGTTTAATGCAAAACTTTAATTGCATCTGTATTTTCTGTAAATCTTTTTCTTGGTTATTAGTAGAATATGCCTCACTAACTTTGCTTTGACATTTTAATTTAAACCAATTTTTGCATATTCAATTTGGAATTTCTATAATGCCCCCATTTGTTTGTACATTTTTGCTTTTGTTTTGTTAAATCCCTAATTCTAGGGATTAAACTCAAGGTTTCATACATGTTAAGAATGTATTTTTCTACTGAGTTAAATCAATTGTATTTTTTAAACATGAGCATAACTGGAAGATAATGCAACACTAAAGAACTGGGCAGATGTCTAGAAAAACAAGAAAATATATATATACACTTTTTTTGTAGGGGGGCACACAGCGAGTGGTACTCAAAGCTTAATTATTGCTGTGTTCAGGGCTTAATCCTGTTTGGGCATATGGGACCATATGTGGTATTAGGGATCAGACCTCGGTTGACCACATGCAAGGCAAAAACCCTACTCACTGTACTATAAATTCACCTCTACAAGGGAAATTTTTATGGGACAGTTTCAAGGGAAGTTTTGCTCTAAAGTAGTCTGGTGAGAAATAGGACAGGGGTCTTATTTGGTTCTACAAAAGGGATGCCAGTACTATGTGAAACGTTTCTATATGGATATGCTCCTTTTCCAGAGATAAAAATAAGAAAGTTATCAATTTCACATCTTTATTGAAGATGACTTCAATAAATTTATACTTATATCATTCTACCTTTGAAAAAAATGAACAATATTTTAACTTGCCTATCCCCCATTCCTTTATTTTCAAAACCCTTGAAAGATTTCTTTATGCAATGTCTCCCCTCCCCCTCCCTCACTATTCTTTTGAGCACACAGAGCAAAATAGTTCCCTTTTATTGAGTGTTTACTATGTGCCAGACACCTGAGCTTCACAGACATTACTTCCTTTAGTTCTCAAAAATTAATCCTTGCCTTTTAGTTTGGTGAAAGACTTATTTTTTAGGTCCAAGACATGACTGAAAACAGGTCACTTTTTTAAATTTAGTGACCTTTCACAGATACTGCAGAGTCAACATACAAGAGTAAATCAACACAATCTTTATTGCCTCCTTCCAACACACCCAGAAGAAAAAGAAAAGAAAGACAAAGTAATTTCTCTCAGAGAAAAATGATGGTGTAACTCTCAGGAGACTTATTTTAGTCTAAATGCCATGATGCTGCAGAGCTACTCTAAGCAAACGTCAGTATGCAGAGAAATAACTCATTTACCTCATTTCTTGAGAAAAGCAATAGAATTCATGGCCAGGGTATATGTGCACACTATAGCATAGTATAGATCTAGGAAGGTGCAGGATTTATAGTTCCAGTACTGACTTGGCTCTAGAAAATGCCTCCAGTTGGCAGTACCAGTATGGCTAATAAAAGATGGTCACAGAGGAATTAGCTGGAAAAGTTCAGACCCTTCTGCAGACCTTTGCAAAGACAGAACTAACCCACCCTACTTTCAGGTATCATCTTGCATCTTGGAAGCAAAATTAGAAAGAATATATGAAAGTAGTGCTGTAAACAGAAAAAAATAAAAATAAGTATATTACAAGGATAATGTGAAATCTCTCAGTATCTGTTTGGAGCATGGAAGGGGGCTTATTATTATCAAGATTTTATAAAGTCTATAAAAATTTTATTCAGTATTATTTTTGCATGTAATTACTAGGAAAAATTCAAAATTGAAGATAAAAACAAAAATCTCTTTATACACTCTTTCTCATCCATATTTTTCTTTTCAACACTGTGGTTTGCAATTAATGAAGGGGTACCATGCATATCACTTTATCTTTTCAGCACCGAGCTTTTGTACAATGACAGTTCCAACTATCATTGTCATGGTGGACCTTTCTATACTCTAACTGCATTCACTCTTACTGTGGCAAGCTTCCAACCACAAATTTGTCCACCCATGCCTCATCTCTATTGTCAGTGGATATTATAACCATATTGTCTTTTATTTTACTAATATACCACAAGTGAATAAAATTATTATATGCCAATACTTTTCTCTCTGACTTTCACTTAGTATAATATCTATATCTATCCATGTATAAGCACATTTCATTACTTCATTTTTCCTAACAGCTGCATAGTATTCCGTTATGTATATGCACACTCTGAAATGCTATGTTTCTTTAATCACTCATCTGTTCATCTGAAAAGATAAGTTGTTTCCAAATTTTGGCTATTATAAACAGTGCTGTGATGAAAGTAGGAGTGCAGAGGGCTTTTCTGCACTGTGTTCTTGAGTTCCTAGGTTATATCCTTAGGAGTGTATTGCTGAATCATATATAGAATTATTTCTAGTTTTAAGAGAAATATCCATATATTTTTTTAAAAAAGACAGACCAGTGAACTATCCCACTAGCATTGAATATATATCTTATATATTAATCCCTTATCAGCTGGGTATTGGGTTAACAGTTTCTGAATACAGTAGACAATCTTTGTATCCTAGTCACTATTTCTTTTGAAGTGCAGAAGCTTCTCAGTTTAATGTAGTCCTATTTATTTTTGCTTCCACTTGCTTGGCAAGTGGTGTTTCATCCTAAAAGATGCCTTTACCTTTAATGTCATGGAATTTTTTGCCTCCATTTTCCTCTAAGTACCTTATGGTTTCAGGTCTAATATCAAGGTTTTTACTTCATTTTAATTTGAACTCTATGCACAGTATTAAAAAAAGGACTGAGTTTTTGTTTTTTTTTTTTTTTTGCATGGAGTTGACTAATTTTTAGCAACAACACTTGGTGATGAGGCTTTACTTGCTCTACCTTTTAATTTCTTGTCCGTCAATCAAAGACTAACAAATACCTGGTTGTTAGTCTGAAAATATTCAAGTCTACCCCATTGATCTGAAGATCTGTTTTTATTATAGTACCATGCTGTTTTGACTACAGCTTTATAGTGCATTTTAAAGTTAAGTAAATCTGCCTATCTTCCTTTTCCAATGGACTGCTTTAAATATTTATGGACATTTATTTTTCAATATCCATTTCAAGAATGTATGATCCACTTCTTTTAAAAAGGTTTTGGGTATTTTTCTAAGAAATGCCTTAAATTTGTACAATAGTTTTATACAATTTACAATTTGTACAAATTGTCTTTTTAATTATATTAATCCTCCCATCCACAAGCAGAGTATATATTTCCATCCTCTTATCCTATTTTATTTCTGAAAATAATGTTTTGTATTTTTTTTGAATAGGTCTTTCACCTCTTTAGTTGATTCCAAGGTACATGAGTTTTCTGAGACAAAATTGTGAATGGGATCATCTTTTTAATATCTCTGTCTTTGCTTTCATTACTTGTATATAGGAAAGCCAGGTATTTTGCATATTAATTTTGTAGCTAGCCACATTACTGTGCAAATCTTTTGTTTCTAAAAGGTTTTTGTAGAATCTTTAGAATTTCCTAAATATAGTGTCATGTCATCTGCAAATAATGAAAGGTTGAAATCTTCCTCTTCTATATGAATGCCATTTATATATTTTTCTTGCCTAATTTTATAGTATTCCCAGTACTATATTAAATAGAAGTGACATGAGGTGGAAAAACTTATATTAGATCTTAGAAGAAGACTTTTACTATTTCCCCATTGAGTTTGTGTCATATGGGCTTGTGGTAAATGTTTTTGACTATATTAAAGAAAGTTCCTTCAATTTACAACTTGTTGAGGATTTTTTCATAAATGGATGCTGAACTTGCCAAATGCTTTCTCTGTATCTATTAATATGATCAGTGATTGATATTTATTTATTGATTGATATGATGTATTACATTGATTAACATACATAGATTAAAGCAACCTTGTATCTCTGGAATAAATCCTACTTGGTCACCTTCTTCATGAGCTGCTGAATTCTATTTGCTAGCATTTTGTTGAGGAAATTTAGCATCTGTTTTCATCAAGAATATCAACCTGTAATTCTCTTTTTTTGAAGTATCTCTATCTGCTTTTGGTGTTAAGGTGATGTTAGCTTCATAGAAACTATTTCGGAATGTTTTTGTTTTTTCAATTTCCTGAAAGAATCTGAAAATAATAGGCATTTACTTTCAAACATTTCTCTTTAAACATTTGAAATAATTTTAATCAATCAAATCAAATTGATCTGGGTCTGAGTTTTTGTTTTTAGGTACATTTCGATTACTATTTCAGTTTTCTCAATGATGATAGGTCAGTTAATGTATTCCAGAACATCTTGTATCAACCTCGGAAAATTATAGGAGACCAAGATTTTTCTTTCTTGTTTTCTTTTTTTGGGTCACACCTAGTGACACTCAGGTCATACCTGACTGTGTACTCAGAAATCACTTCTACCTTGGAGAACCATATATGATGCTGGGATCGAACCGAGGTCTGTCCTGGGTCAGCGTGCGAGCAAGGCAGGTGCCCTACAAGAGTGCTACTGCTCCAGCCCCAGGTTTCTATTTCTTCCAAGTTATTTAGTTTTGTGGCATAAAGATTCTGAATAATTTTTTATTACATTTTGAATATTTGTAACATTTGTAGTGTCATCCCCATTTCATTTTTGATGCAATTAATAATTTTTCTGTTTTTTTGTGAGTCTTGCTAATGGTTTATTGATCTTGTTTAATTACTTTAAAGAACCAACTTTTGCTTTCATTAATCTTCTGAAATATTTTGTGATGTCCAATTGATTCATTTCTGCTCACAATTATATTTTTCCTGTCTACTTTAGGCTCATTTTGATGGTCATTTTTCCATTTCTACTTCATTTTCAACTTCTTAAGCTTTGCTATTAAGCTATTTATGTAGGACTTTCTTCCTACCTATTGAGTGCTTACAAAACTATAAAATTTCCTCTTTACACCACTTTTTTTTTGTGGTTTTTGGGTCACACCCTGCAGTGCTCAGGGGTTACTCCTGACTCCATGCTCAGAAATTGCTCCTGGCAGGCACGGGGGACCATACGGGGCACCAGGATTCGAACTGATGACCTTTCGCATGAAAGGCAAATGCCTTACCTTCATGCTATCTCCCGGGCCCCTTTACACCACTTTTGCTGTTTCCCACAAATTCTTATAATTCATGTGTTCATTCTCACTTATTTTTAGGGATGTTTGAATTCCTCTTTGATTTTGTCTCTGATCTACTGATTGTTCAGTATTAAGCTGTTTAATTTCCAGGTGTTAAAATTATTTCTCTATGTCTGTCTGTAATTCACTTAAATAGATTCACTTATATTTTCAGTGCATCATGATAGACCAGTATATGGTCTATCTTGGAGAATGTTCAATGTGCATTGGATAAAATTGGGTATTAAGTTTTGTGGGAATAAAAAGCCTGATATACATTTATTAAGCTATTCTCTTTCATTTCTTTCTTAAAACACAGGTATATCTTTATTAAGATGTATAGATCTATTCAGATGTGACAGAGTGGTGTTGAAAATTGCCAATACTATTGTGTCTTTATTAGAGTCTATTAGCAGTAGTTTTATGTATTATGTATTATATTTTATGGGCCCTCATTGGGTACATTTATGTTTAGGAGTTTGATTACTACCAGATGTACATATCACTTCTTTATTAAGAAATGACTCTGTCATCTATCAGCTTTTTAAACCTGAAGTCTGTGTTGTCTGATATTAGTATGGCCACCTAAGCCTTTTCTAGGGAAATGTTTGCTTGAAGGATTGTTTCCAACCTTTGACTTTGAGTGTGTTTGCTATGACTATTCAGATGTGTTTCTTGCAGTTACTTACATGTTTAATTCAATTTCCTAACCCATTTTGCAACTCTGGGCACTTGATTGTGTATTTAATCTATTGACATTGAGAGAGATTATTGCCATGAGATTTTGTTTCATCTTTCTTGTAGAAGTTTGGTGATTGTTTAATTAATATTGACTTAAAATAGACCCTTCAGGTTTTCTTTTAAGGCATATTTTGAGTCTTTTAAGTTCCTGAGCTGCTGTTTATCTATGAAGCTATGTCTTCTTCAATCCTGAATGCAAGTCTGGGTGGGTAAAGCATATCTTAGCAAGGTGTTAATTTAATTGAGTTTTTTTCATTATATCCCATCAATGCTTTAGGGCTGGGACAGCTGCTTGTCATAAAAATGCTATAAATCTTAATAATGCTTATTTGTATATAATTTTTCTTTTTAATCTTGCACTTTTCAATATTCTATCTGTGGTTTTCATCACTGTGACTAGGATGTCCTTTGGTGCGATTTTCTTTGGGTCTTTTTTAGCTGGTAATTTTCAGGCATCCAAGATGTGGGTACATGACTCTTTAGCTTTGGCAGCTTCTCAGTAATAAGGTCATTTAACCATTGCTTATTCATGGGTGTTTTTTTTCTGGGTTTCTGGAACCCCAATGATTTTATTATTAATAAGATTCTTATGAACAATGCATTATGATCCAGAAATTCCACTTTTGTGTATCTATTTGCAGTAAAACATTCATTCAAAAGGACATATGTACACCATTATTGCAGTACTCAGTACGTAGATAAGAGTTGGATGTACAATAGCACATGAGAGGATCCTGAAGATATAAAATATAAATACAATGGAGTACTATATAGGAATGATGCAGTCAAGCAATTTGTTGCAACATGGACAGAACTGAAAGACATCATTTTAAATAAAGCAAGAAGAAAGATAAAGATGATATCACTTACGTGTAGTATTTAGAATAACTGTATGATAGAATGCAATGGTTTAAATCAGATTGTTTCAACACTCCTGGCCACAGGTATGTGAGAACAAGAATTGGTGATGGGAATGTTGCACTGGTGAAGGTGATTGTTCTTTACATGACTGAAACGCAACCACAATGTTTGTAATCAAGGTATTTAAATAAAGATATTAATAAAAAAGAAATTTAGTGGAGGAGAAAGTTAGATGTAAAATATTGGGTGGCAGGGGTCAAGAGGACTCAGTTACATTGGTGATGTTAAGAAAGTGCAGAACTAAATATCCAAACCACAGAGTCAATAACACTGAAATCATGAGACCCACACAACAACCAAACTTAATAAGTTCCTGTTATGATGGCAGGCTGAGGTGTGGTGGGATGAAGTATAGGATAGAATCTGGAAACATTGTTGAAGGAAGATTAACACAGGTGGTGGAATTTGTGCTGAAAGATTTTATGCCTATAACTTAACTATGTTAATGAGTGGGAGAAGTAGAATGCCTGTCTTGAATACAGGCAGAAGGCATGTTGGGGAGGAGAAAGATGGGGAGCATTGATGGTGGGAACATTGCACTGATGAAGGGGGGGGTTGTTTTTCTTATGACTGTAACTCAAATGCAATCATGTTTGTAATCATAGTGCATAAATAAATTTCTTCAATAAAAATACTAAAAAATAAAACTTAACTATGAATAACCTTGTAAATCACAATACTTTAAATAGAAGTATTTAATTAAAAATTCATGGTGACAGAGTGATTCTATAGTGGGTATAATGTTTGAATTTAATATAGACAACCCAGTTTCAATACCTAACACCCTGTTTGGTTGCCTGAATGGTCCCCTGAATCAGCGCAGTGGAATTGAACAGTATATTGTGTACCCACTCGCTACCCCACTTAAATATAGTTGATTTCTGCTTTATTTTTTAATGATAATCATGACAACAGAATGAGAAACTTATGCTAAAGAGCAGTCACACATGCAAACATGTAATATTCCCAAGGAGTCTAATCCAATGCATCTGACTTCTCTTATAAATTGCTATCCTCTCCGTGCCTCTGCTTTCCTCAATATCTAGATGTTCAGTTATATTTTATTTCTTTTTTGGAGGGAGGCGTTTTAAAGATCATAACTGAGTGCTCAGGAGCTACTCCAGGTTTTGATGATCAGGATTATCTCTTTGATGGACTTGCAAGAACACGTGATACCAAGAATCAAACCAGGACTGTTCCTTGAACAAAGCATGTGCTCAGCCTTTTAAACCATCTTCTTGCCTCCTGGTTATTTTCATGATGGCACTACTTGCTTGGTGCTGAAAGTTGTTATTCCTTAAACAGCTTCCAGATTATTTTGCTATCTTTTCCTATTGTAAGCTTTTCATCCTGTTTTACATATGGGATAGCAGAAAAACCTTATTTTGCTATTTTTAATGCTACAGTATTTTTTCTTTAGGTCATTGGGAAAGTACTGTCCATTGATATTTTTGTCCATGATTTTTAAGTTAATATATTATCCTGGTTTATTCTTAATTAAAATTATATTTTCAGCAATGTATAATATTTATAAATTAGAATTTTTCGAGAATTTAATCTTTAATGTTTTGCCTGATGGTAAAAAATAAGTCATGTGTATTTAGTGTTCAAAATTAAAGTGGAGCCCAATACTTTATTGGGAAGGAGGTTAGCTTTATTTGTATAACACATTTGCTTTCAAGTTCTGTGTTTCATCAAAACCACATCTAGCTTTAGAGAAGGATTCTAAACAAGAAGAATGTTTACTTTTACAACTTCCAATGCCCATATTTACTTATGACTGGGAAATACATTTTCCAAAATTCAAGTCATGATATAAAACATGTTGATAAATTTTATAATGCTATGCATTTTATAGTTATAAAATTCTATTTAATGTACCTTGACTATCTTTGTATATGTTTAATAACAGTGTCCATAGAATTATATAAACTTATCACAATAATAAAAACATCATACATTAGTAAACATACATTCATGAAGCAAATAAAAATATACACTAAACCTAAAACTAACAACATAGATAATATCATATTCCACTATAAAGAAAAACCTCCCTCATAAACTTAAGTGTTTTTTTAAGGCTTGGCAATATGTGAAGTTTGCAATGTGATATAAATTTCAGTTGTGCTCCACCCCTATTGAAATGCCAAATGTAGGAGAAAGACATTTGGTGTGCAATCATAAACTATTATTCTAATGATGGAATGCAAGATAGTTATGCTAAGTTTTATATCATAAAGCAAACCTAAATCAAAATCTTTAAATAAGGTCAGAGTGGATAATGAATATACACATACATGGCTCAATATACAAAGCATCTGAACATGATAAAAATTCTATAAGCACTGCAAAGCCAAAGGTCCTGTTCCATGTAAGGCATGATTTTCATTAGCAAGAAAATATATCCAAATTTAGATAAGGTATTGCTCAGGTATATCAAATTTTAAAATTAGAATCTGACATAAAGGTGAACCAAGAATTCCTAAGAAAGCATTTACTTTTTGGAGCAGTGGCTTTATGTGCACCAACCAGAATACATGTCAGTATTAAAAATGTCTTTATTAAGCATATTTTTACATAAATACTTTCTCCATACTACTACATTAATAATTTGAAATAATCAGTTAAGATGAATGTACCTATGCATTTAAAGAGATTTAAGAGCAATAATATAATTTTTTTCTATTTATACCCAAGATAGTACCTAAAAACTGGTGCCATTTTTTAAATTTGATGTATTATATATTTTTAATATGGCTTGGTATTTTGGGTGCCACACCTGGTGGCTCTCAGGGGGTACTCTTGGTTCTGTGCTCAGAGTTACTCCTTGAAGGCTTAAGGCCCTTTTAGAAATCCCGGCATTGAACCTGGGTTATCCACATGCAAGGCAAACACCCTAACCAATGTGCTATTGCTTCAGCCCTAGTTCTTTGTGATTTTAAGTAAAAATGCCTTATACCCTCTTTAGTTATATGTAAGTATGCTTTAAAATACAAAGAAAAATATTGATCAGATATAGTGATGATAGACTACAGCAATTTGTTATTAAACACACCAAATACAAATTATTATTTATGAGTTCTTAGAATGTATTAGACACCATACCAGAGATTTATATAGGTCATGTTATTTTATAGTGTATTCTAACATCTGAATCATTAAATTCATTTTCCAGTTGAGAAAATTAAGAAGTTCCTTGATAAAATAATGAAGAGTATATGTGTTAGAGTTAAGAGTTAATTGTGGCAGTCGGATTCAAGAACCCAAACTGCTATCCAATAATGTAGTATAAAATTTTCCTAAGTCATTAACTTTCCTTTAATAAAAACTAAATTTAGAAGATCCCTTTCCTATATA
>PVKC010006915.1:0-30210 GCA_004027635.1 Crocidura indochinensis | reverse complement strand
AACTATGAAGTATTTTATATAAGAGAAGCAGAATAATGGTGAAAAAATATGTATACAAACATGTTTTATCAGGCATCAGAAAATGAAATAGCACTCCAAAAATTAGCATGATAATGCCTTAGATAAAGTAAGTTAATTAAACAGACTAGAGACCAGAAGTAGATACATGGAAACTTAATATCTGACAGAATTAATCATGTAAATCAATGGAGAAAGAGCAAAGTACTAAATCGCATCTACTTGAACTATTGCTTACTCATATCAAAATTTAACATTCATATTAACATTATGAGGCCTGAGAATATATTACAGGTATACAGTAGTATGGCACTTACATGTGATGACCCTGTTTGACCTACATGATTCTTTGGACACTTCACTGTACATGAAAATAAATTCTAGATGGTTCAAAACCATTAATGTCTAAAAACTCCCTTTTAAATATTCAAAGAAAATACATATTATTGTACTTATGATCTCAAATTAACCACCTCTTAAATATGTCAGACCCACTAGAAGCAAACTAGATGAAACAAATTGTTGCTTTAAAGCTAGAATACTAGTCTAACATTTGCCTTGAACCACGATTATATTTGTGGCATCCCATATGGTCTTCCAAACCCACCAGGTCTGATCCCCGAGTGCAGAGCCAAAGTGAGTCATGAGCACATTTAGGTATGGTTAAAATAAAAAAGAGTGTGGGGACCAGAGAGATACCATGGAGGTAAGGTGTTTGCCTTGCATGCAGAAGGCCGGTGTTTCAAATCCTGGTATCCCATATGGTCCCCTGAGCCTGCCAGGAGAGATTTCTGAGCCTAGAGCCGGAGTAACCCCTGAGATCTGCCGGGTGTGACCCAAAAACAAACAAACAAAAGTGTGAACTATTTTGGGGTGGCTACTGTTTGTATCAAAAGAATAAACAGCTTTGGACTGGGATTGAATACATTAGCACATATACTAAAATTGGAATGATACAGAGATTAGCATGGCCCCTGCGCAAGGATGACACACAAATTCGTGAAGCCTAGAACTGATCACTTTGGACATGAACTGGGTGATGGAAGGGGATAAAGTGATATGCATAGCAACCCTTCATTAAAAACAGTGCAGACCATAGTGTCCAAAAAAAAAGGAATAAAAAGAAGAGTGAGAGAGATAAAGAAGAGAGAGGGGAGGAGGAGGAGGAAGGGAAAGAGGGAAGGAGAGAATGTGAGAGAGAGAGAGAGAGAGAGAAATAAAATAGCTGCCCCAGAGGCAGGCAGGGATAGATGATGGAAAGGAAACTAGGGGCAATTGTGGCAGGAAATGTGCATTGGTGCTATATATTGTATGACTGAAATAATTTTGTAACTGTAGTACTTAAATTAAAGATACAACTTGAGTTTCAACAATATCATCCCCCCATTTTTTTATTTTGGGGTCACGCCTGATGGTTACTCAGGAGTTACTGTGCTCAGAAATTACTTTTGGCAGGTCATATGGGATGCTGGGGATGAAACCTGGGTCAGAAGTTTCTTTTTCCCCACCTTTAAGCTAACCATCTTTTAAAAAATTAAGCAACTTTCCATTCTTTCCACAAAATAGAAGTTAATCCACTTATCAATTAATAAACAGATCAAACATTTCTGAAGAATAATCCAGATGTGATCTTTGTCTTATTAACTTGGATGGAGCTCCCGACATTTTGATATTGCATTTTCATATACTTGTTTATGTGATCAGGTTTGTCTCAAAGTAGCAGAAAACATGGTTGCTGAACTTGGCTCACTTTAAAATAAGTTCCAGGCTGCAGAGATAACTCAGCTTTCTGAGCACAGACTTTCATGCAGGAGGCCCACAACTGTTTCCTGTACTACAGGTCCCTCAGGCCCTTCTAGGAGAGAATTTAGAGCAAAGAGTCTAGGAATAACCTCTGGAAAATCCTCAAGTCACTCTCCATCTTATTAATATTTATCTATATTTTAAGGGAGCATGCCCAGAAGTGCTCAGTGCTTCCTGCAGACTTTGCACCCAGGGAATACTCCAGGGCGGTTGAGGGTTGAAGCACCATATGGCATGCCAGGGACCAAACATGGGTCAGACGTTTGTAAGAAAAATGCCCTATGTACATAGAAAATGCTCTGTTTCTGACCCAATATCTATATAGTAAATAGTGCTACTTTTTTGGATTCAATCATTATCAACATTGGCAATACAATTTTGCTACTATAATGGGCATGTATTAATAATAGCTCATAATCATGGTATATGGATTATCATTGTGCATCGGGGGAAGTTTGTTCACATAATTATGGGAGTGAATCAACTCATCATATTTAAGAATGAGGCAGAGGTCCAGGAGTATCTCCTGTGCACAAGCTCATGGGGGTCTCCTCACCCCAAGCAGCACTATGCACTGCAAATGATTGATAGAAAGTTATTTAGTAGCCATGACATATATTCAATTGAATATGTAAAACAGGTCTGGTATTTTTACTTCAAAGTGTTAATAATTAAAATGGTTAAAATCACATATAAATATCATACCCTTGCCTTGAAAGTTTTAGATTTCATCTTAAAATGTTTGCAGATTCAGTCTGACATTTCTGGACTTGGGCGGCTGGTGTTCCAGTGTAAAAGAGTGGAATTAGAGTGCCACACAGTGGTCAAAATGGTTAGAAGCCACGAAGCACTTCAATCCAGACATGTATTGCTTGACACTTGAAAATCCTTTTCCTTTTCATTGCGTTGAATAAACAGCCACTTCTTGGAGAAATTATAGTAACACGTAGTCTTACAAGTTTTATAATACATGGCTATGGAAGCAGATTACAAAAATTAATATTTGATAACTCAAGAAAATTAATCACTGTAATTTAGTTTTGACCAGACAAAACAGAAACGCCATTAGTTGAGTGTAAACTTTTCTATTGACTCATTTCTTTAGTTCATAGTAGAGAGCTTGGCATTATAATTTTCCTTATAGAGTCCCTTGTACAGAAAATTTAACCCTATAATGAAGGATATGTGAGACAGATTGTGGAAAATAATTAGTTAATACCCGAAAAGTACTCTGCAACAAATAAATCCTAGCTATATTCAACAGCATATGATAAAGGTAGAATTTAATATATGTGACCCAAAAACAAAACAAACAAACAAAAATAATTTAAAATATATGTAGTTACTATGGACTTTACCAATAATTAGCCTGTAAATGCACTTAGGCTGATCAATTCACTTCTGCTATTTTCTTCTTTATTAAGTAAAATAAATGAATCAACATCTTATGAATGATTCTATGTAAATATATATAATATAAATATATATAGATAAAATTCTCTAAGTATAGCCATAAATCAATTTTAAAATATCAAATAATTTAGTTTTAGAATAAAATTTATAAATTAGTTTATAATATACTTTTAGTATAAACTTGAAAATATCAAAATACTTCAACTGTTCTGATACTTGAATATTTCATAAACATATCATAAGTCATTTTCAGAAAATTTTCAAATAAATAGTCAATGCATAAACAAAATTGTGGCTATTTAAACATTAACCATTCAGAATTGTCCAATTAGTTTTGGAGAACAAAAAGGAGATTTTCTTGACTCCAGATTAAAATTTTTGTGATATAATAATGAAGAGTTCAAGGGCCAGAGTGATAGTACAGTGGGTAAAGAAAGCATTTGCCTTGCATGAGGTAGATCTGAATTTGGTTCATGACATCCCTGGAGTGTGCCAGGAATAATTTCTGAGCACAGAACCAGAACTAATTCCTGAGGGTGCTGGGTGTGACCCAAACTGAAACAAGAGCACACAATTTAACTCATGCACACAGAAAAAAACTTGTTTTAAGTCAAACACTGCAGTGCAAACCTAAAAATTGCAAGAAAAAGTATTTTTAAAATAATATGAAAAGATACTCAAGATATTTATTAATTTGTAATTTCAAACTAAAGTAACAATAAAATGTCATTTCACTTGACACTTTCATGGTCAAAATCAAAAAAATTGAAACTCCCCAAACTTGGAGAAGATACAGACTAATGAAACAAATTCCAGTTTACTGCTAATTAGAATACAAAAAGGTCCAGTCTTTTGAGAGCAGTTTCTTATAAGGAATAAACATGTGGTTAACATACTTTGGTATTAGCTCAAATGAGTAGGAAATTTGTTCACAAAAAGACTATACATATGCATGTTATTGGATGTGTTTTTCAAACTGTCCAATCTCAGAAGTAACCAAGATGTTTTTCAGAAGGACACCTTATTCTATTAATGTATAAGTTGACTATTATATCTAGACAAGGATTTACGTTCAGTACTTAGGTGACCATGTATACTAAGGACAAAATCTAGGCCTTCCATATATAAAGTATCACTTATCCATAGTAACTTAATATTAAATATGTATAGATAACTACTAAGATACATACCAGTTCAGTTTACTATGAAGAAAAATTCCTGGAAGAAATCAAATATATAAAATTCATGGATAATGGGGCTGGGCGGTGGCGCTGGAGGTAAGGTGCCTTCCTTGCCTGCGCTAGCCTAGGATGGACCGCGGTTTGATCCCCCGGTTTCCAATATGGTCCCCCAAGCCAGGAGCGACTTCTGAGGGTATAGCCAGGAGTAACCCCTGAGTGTCACTGGGTGTGGCCCAAAAACCAAATGAAAAAAAAATTCATGGATAAGGGAATTTAATAATTTTAAAATAGCAACTTCTATGGATTTAAAAATTTTCAGTGTATACCCTTACAAGTTTTTGATGGAAACTTATACTTGATTCTATATGTACATACATAGTCAACAAAAAAATAGAAAATGTATAAAGTTGGAGCACTCTTACTAGGTAACTTTAAGAATTCCTTGGGAGGGGCCGGAGTGATGAGCATATAGGGCATTTGCCTTGCACACGCTAACCCAGGAAGAACCGTGACGGTTCAATCCCCCAGTGTCCCATATGGACCCCCATGCCAGGAGCAATTTCTGAGTGTATAGCCAGGAATAACTCCTAAGCATCACTGAGTGTGGCCCAAAACACACACACACACACACACACACACACACACACACACACACACACACACACACAATTCCTTGGAGCTGGAGCAATTTGCCTGGTACACAGCCAACACAGGACAGACCCTGGTTCAAATCCTGGCATCTGATATGGTCCCCCAAGTCTGCCAGTAGTGATTTCTGAGTGCAGAGCAAGGAGTAGAGCACAGAGCCTGAGCACCTGCCAAGTGTGACCCAAAAAACAAAAGAATTCCTAGGCTATAGGGCTAGAGTGATAGCACAATGGTCAGAACAATAGCACAACTCTGAAGGCACTTGTCTTGCCTTGAAACCAATCCAGGTTCAATCCCAGGCATCTCATATGGTCCCCTAAGCACTGCCAGATGTGATTAAAAAAAAAAAAAAAAAAACAAAAACAAAACAAAACTAAACCAAGCAAGCAAGCAAAGAATTCCTTGGCCGGGATGTAGATCACAAGCTTCCAATATATCCCCAGAACCATGAGAAGGAAAAAAAAAACCTACTGTAAAATGATAGTATTCAAGACCATTTTATTGTGGCTAAGTGATATACAATCAATAAAACAGAATGAATGCTTAGTAAGAAAAATGTGCTAAATTAGCCTTTATAAAGGGGTCAAATAATAAGGAAAGATCACTTCCTTGTTGCAATATATGATGATGGAAACTAGACATGCACATGGGAAAACACCTTACATGTTCATGCTGACTGAAAAAAGTGCAATATACTCACTGAATAGAGAAAACGTAGCTTGAAGGTAAATAAAACTTAAACAGAAGAGCTAAGGCAAGAACCTTTAGACAAGAAACAAGACCACAAGATCTTTGTGACTATAGAATAGACAGAGATTTGGAAGGTAGAATACAAAATATATAAAATGATAAGGGAAAGTAAAAAATGAACTTCATGAAAGTGCTATGATCAATTGTTAATTTAAAAAATTAATATTTGAAGTACATATCAATATACTTAAACATCAATTCAGAAAAAATCTCATGCTAATTCACTAAGAATTTTAAAGATTAAACGACATGCTTCACATTCAATGTTAGGGTGATAATAGGGGTCTTAAAAACAACCCATACTTGATATGATATCTGAGCCATAGCAAGGAGGAAAATAAATGAAAGATATTTAAACTGTAAAAGAAAGTAAAATCTATTTGTAGATGACATGATACATAGAAAATCCTACTCAAAATTTTAAGAGCAGACAATAAAATCATCATACTTGCATATGTAAGCAGCAAAAAAAATTTAAAAGCTCATTTACAATTGTGTTGAAAAATAAAGTACCTCAGAATCAACTAGGATAGGGAAAGTATACTTTCAAAACGGAATTGCTATAGACAACACAATAAAATGGAACAATATTCCAGGACATGACTCAAGAGAAATTAATTCTTTTTTTTGTTTGTTTGCTTTTTTTTTGTTTGTTTTTGGGTCACATCCGGCAGTGCTCAGGGGTTACTCCTGGCTCCATGCTCAGAAATTGCTCCTGGCAGGCACGGAGGACCATATGGGGCACCGGGATTCGAACCGATGACCTTTTGCATGAAAGGCAAATGCCCTGCCTCCATGCTATCTCCCGGGCCCCGAGAAATTAATTCTTGATTAATGTTACTTATCATATCTAATACCTGACATGGCTAAGACTGTCTTTGTTTATAAAAAATGTATTTGAGGGGCTGGAGTGGTGGTGCAAGCAGTAAGGCCTTGACCACCCTAGCCTAGTACAGACCATGGTTCGATCCCCAACCACTTCCTCCAATCTGGTCCCCCAAGCCAAGAGCGATTTCTGAGCACAAAGCCAGAAGTAACCCCTGAGCATCACCTGGTGTGGCTCAAAAACCAAAATAATAATAATAATAATGTATCTGACATGTAAATTTCAAATGCAACAGAATATCATCTCAGTACTGTCTCTGAAATGTTTAAACTTACATCTAAATTTTTACATTGATATCTAAAATAAGTCAAAATGTATTATAAAGTTTAAAAATCAAAAGTAAAAAGCAAAGAATAAAAAAGATTGCACCACTCAAACATTATAGAGGTATAATTTATATATCAAAATTTCCAGGGAACTCTTCAAGGACATAGAACAGATACTACTAAAATTTTATCTGGAATCATAAAACTTAACCCAAAAAGTTGAAAAGGCAACTGAGAAACACTGCATTCTCTAACTCATACTATAATGTTACAGTTATCAAGGAAGATTTTCTCATCAATGGTTTGGAATTGAGAGATCAAAAGTAAACTTTCATATATATGGACAGTTAATGATAATGGAGCTAGGTGCATTAAGTGAAGGAAGGAATGGCTCTTCAACAAATGGTGTTCTTGGGAAAAACTGCTAGCCTATTATCATATATAAAGTAAATCAAAATGGATTAATGGCGTCTGGAAAACTAATGTAGCAGGTACGGTGTTTATCTTGCATATAGTCACCAGGGTTCTATCACCAGCGCCATGTGGTTCCCTCAGCACCATCAATTGCAGTCGCCATCCCCCAAAGAAAAATGGACTAATGACTTCAATAGTAGACCTAAATCTATAAAATACGGTGAGAAAAGTTAAAATATTGAGAAAAAGTTTAATCTTGACTTTAGAGGAGTTTTTAATGATTCTATACATTGGCAAAGAAAACAAAAGCAAAATATCTTAAATTGGGCTATATTAGTTACTGCACTATTAAAAGATGCTAAAAAAAAAAAAAAGACACCTGGGGCTGGAGCAACAATAGTATAATCCCTGGCATTCCATATGGTCCAGAGAATTGCCATAAGTAATTGCTAAATGAAGAGCCAGAGTAACCCCTGAATATTACTGGGTATGGTCCCCCCCACCAAAATGAAACAAAGACACTATCTACCACACACACAGTCCCTTGACTATTGCCAGAAGTGATTCCCAAGCACAATACCAGGAGTCAGGCCTAAGCATTGCTAGGTGTGTCTCCAAAACATAAACCCTCAGTACTCATCAAGAAACAAACCCAGGGACCAAGAGATAGCATGGAGGTAGGGCATTTGCCTTGCATGTAGAAGAACAGTGGTTCAAATCCCCGTATCCCATGATCCCATGATCCCCTGAGCCTGCCAGGAGCGATTTCTCAGCACAGAGCCAGGAGTAAAACCCCTAATCAGCGCCAGGTGTGGCCCCAAATCCAAACAGAAACAAAAACAAATCCAGTTTAAAAAATGGGGAAAGAAGTCAAACAGATTTATTCTTAAAGGCATGCACTTACGAATTTTATTAAAACATTTCTCTTCATTGGTTATCAGGGAAATGAAAACCAAGACATTCACCTTATTATCAGGGTAAGAGCCTATCAAAAATATCCACAAACAGGCAAAATTTATATTACAGTGAAGAGGGCACTTGCCTTGCATGCAGCTGACCTAGGTCCCATATAGTTGGTTCCTTGAGTATTGAGTAGAGAGGCCAGGCACTAACTACTCAGTGTAGCCCCAAAATCAAAAACAAACTAGAAAATCCATTCACAGCCAGTGCTGTATTGATGGAAAGGAACTTTATTTTCTTTGGGAATGCCTGTCCAGCCTCTACAGATAGTATGGAAACATCTCAAAAAAATTAAACGTTCAACTACCAAAACTGGAGAGATAACATGGAGGTAGAGCGTTTGCCTTGCATGCAGAAGTGTGGTGGTTCAAATCCCGGCATCCCATATGGTCCCTCAAGCCTGCCAGGAGCGATTTCTGAGCATAGAGCCAAGTGTGACCCCGCCCCCCCCCAAAAAACTTCGACTACCACGTGACCCAACCATTCAGTTTCTTAACATCTACCCCCAAACACAAATGGTCGACAATTTTCAAGAAGGGCAGGAGCAAAAGCACAGCAGGCATTTGTCTTGCACATGGCCAACCCAAGTTTGATCCTGGCTTCCCATATGTTCCCCTGAGCCTGCCAGAAGTGATTTCTGAGTAGAGCAAAGCCAGTAGTATCCTCTGAGCACAACTGGGCGTGGCCCCCCAACTGAAAAACAAACCAAAGATATAGGCACACCTGTCTTCATCACAGTAGCCAAGCTCTGTAAGGAAGCTAAATGTCCAGAGCTGGCCAAGAAAACTGTGGTATATATGCTTACTATTCAGTTCTAAGATGAAAACTTACCTTTTGCTGTGGCTTACATGAAATTATAGGGTGTGACATTTAACAAATTGAATCAGATAAAAGGACACGCACCAGACAATCTCACTCAGATGTAACAAAGAAGAGAAAATTAAGCAAGGGGTTAAACTAAAATGAAATCACAATCTTGGATTCTGACTACAAAACAGGTTTCCAAGCTGGGCGACAGACTGGACTGAGAAGAAATGACTTAAGGACAGAAGTAGACAGTTTAGGGTACCACTTTTGTGAAAGTAGTGGTATAGTAACTTCATATGTGATG
Organism: Crocidura indochinensis; assembly: GCA_004027635.1. Lineage (NCBI taxonomy): Eukaryota > Metazoa > Chordata > Mammalia > Eulipotyphla > Soricidae > Crocidura > Crocidura indochinensis. Next base: position 20,760 of record PVKC010006915.1, on the reverse strand, counting down.
ACTATAAATACTAACACTATAAGCCATGTTACCTCAATAATAATTTTTTAAAATAAATCCAAAGATTGTTGCATGTCCAAGTCTTTCCTCTAAAAATAACCAATTAGTTACAATTTATGGCCCAAGATCATTTTGTGGTCAGAAGTACAGTAATGTACTGTAAATAAAAGTTGTGCTGTATGGTTTTACATAATCTTAAAGGTCTCAAAGAAATAGTCTGCCTAAATTAATTAGCACATAAGCTAGACAAAATATCCACTATTTAACTACAAAGACAGCAAAAAAAAAACACAATCACTTGTAACCTGTTTTACACAACTGTGAAGATTCTCATTGTCAAACCATTCTCAATTATTGAATAAACACATTCATAATCATTTCCCAGTTTTCCAGTTTGCAAATACTCTAAGTATGCTAAACAAAGAATATTTTCTTTATAAGCAAACAGGCCATGGCATTTAGTAAGAAACATTTATTGTATATTATTTGAAGTGGAGCGTTAATTGGTACAGTACTATGCATAATCTCTTATCCTTGGAAAATTAAACAAAATGGATAAAAAGTAGAAAAGCAGAATGAACATGTAAAAGACAAAAATCAAACATTTTATAGTGTTCCCTGTTTAAGTACTAATGTTCTCTCCCTCCCTTGTTTTAGGAAGTATATGGCTTGTTCCTTTTCCGACAAATATTGATGGAATCTATTTTCTATCAATAAATGTCAGTTTACATTTTTTTTCAACTGGTTGGCTCAAATAATCAACAAAATGCCCTACTGTTAAGAGATTATCCCCCCTTTTTAAAAATGTAATACTGTCCTTTTATAAAATTTGTATAAACAGCATATAATGCAAATATCCCAGTTACAAAGTCTTGAATGAAAATGTCAACCCTGATGGATTTACTGTATTGGCTATGACCTCTTTAAGTGTAATTTTTCACTAAATGTCATTTTATGATTGTGTACTAAACGTGGAGGTGAATAAAACAAACTGTAAAATGTGTAGTGACACTGATAATCACTTTTATTATTATGAATCAGAATTTTAAAAATTTAGGTATTTTTATGATATACCAGAAAATAGGATTATCAGCCTTGGGGTAAATAGCTAAATGAAGAGTCACTGCTTTAGTTACAAAGCTTTGTTTTATAGAGATGGAATAAATTTTAGATTTAGTTGGTGAAAATTATTTAAAAATAACCTTTAAATAAATTTTTGTAGCTTGCACTCACACCCAATCAACTGGGAGATATTTAAGATAAAAATATTATAGGAATCCCAATGTACTTATATATGTCAAAGTAAAGTTCAAATTTGTTACATCATAGCACACATTCAAGAATAAATGTGGCTTGATTCAAATACTCCCACTGAATATAACAAAATAAAAATCTGTGAATAAATATGACACTCTAAAATAATTATCTGCAGGAAAAGAGTCCAACCAAAAAATTTAACCTATATTTTACTTTATAGATTTATATAATCCTCAAAATAGAAATTTAGTTGCAGAGCTTTACATGTGAATAATTCAACTGCTTATCAAAGTGTCTGGCAGCTAAATACTATTACTTAAAAAAACAAATAATATTAAGTGCTTAGGAACTAAGAATGCAGCAGAAAATTACAGGAGCCCACATATCCTTTTTTTCTTAAATTTAATTTGTCATATATAAGGTTTTTATATACAATCAATGTGCATTGTAACAGTTTATATTAAAAGTCCATCAGATTTCTCTAAAATGTTACCTGGCTGCATCGCACATCTGACATTATTGCCCACATGAAAAGGGAAAACAAATAAATTGACGTGACTTTTGGCCTTTTTTGGATTCTGAGTGTTATTACACCTACCCTTTTAAACCAAATGCTTCTGAAAAAAACATTTCCAGAGCACACAGTTTAGATTTTTACATATTATCTCATTTCTTACTGCATATACAATATTGACTAAAAATAAAAAAGAGAATAAAAGGGGAAGAAATAGCATGTATCTAATAAAATAGTTAATATAAAAAGAGGGACTAATGGAATTAAGTGGCCCCTTTCCCCATTTTTTACATTCTAAACATTGATTCCATCAAGAAAAATCATTAAAAAGTGTTATGACACATTATTTTTTAATGATAAGAAGGCCTGAGTTGGTAGGGAAAGAAACAGTCAAAAAAAGCCTGAGAAAAGGGAAAAAGTAAGGAAAGCTTATTTAATCCATTTACAATAATTTACAGCTGTATTTTTTTGTGTGTAAAAAGGCATAATAATAGATCACAAACAGGAAATTCCTGGCTATTTTACAGTTATAAGTACAGAATTTAAATATTCAAGCTTGTGATGAAAAGCGGCAAGGTGGTCGCAGTGTACAATGTAAACAAGTAGCTTTGGAAAGTGAACAAAGTCCTTGAGTGTTTTTCCTTTATTAAGAAAAGAACTCTCTTTCATTCCTTCCTGAAACATGATCACAGGTCAGAGTAAAAGTTCATATACAAACATAATTTAAATGAAGGTCAGTCTAAAATCTGACTTAAAAAGTTTTATCCGGCCTATACGCAAGGGCAGTGTTGAGGTCCCTGTAATAGTAAACATTTTCATTTCTTAAAAAAAGAAAAAAAAAAGTACCACATTTGTAGTACAGTGCAGCATAATCCTTAAATATAAAAAATATTTTCTCTTCTGTTGGGATAATAGACCTTGCATCCTGGAAGAAGTAACAATACTGCTACTGATAGAAGATCTGTTTCTATCTTTCAAGTCATGTAAGGCAATTACTGTGTTGGTTTATGATATATGGCTAAAAGAAAAGTCCAAAGAGACAACACATCAGTCTTTGTTATGTTTTCCGACTACTCCAGGCATGCTCGGGCGTACTTTTGTGTTCGACTGAATGTTCGAACGGAGATCTGGAGCCATAAGGAGACCTCTGATCAAGCGGGGATCTCGGGCCACTACTCGTAGCTCTGTGGTCCATTTGCCAATCCGAGTGATACCTATAATCCCTGGATGACTTATGGTGCGAGTATTCAGAGCCCGATCGATGATCTGAATGAGAACGATGATCAGAATGAGATCGGTGATCAGAGTGAGATCTATCTTTCAAACTTCCTTCCAAATTCGACCGGTGATCTCTACTTCTATGGTCATCCAGTTTTCTATGTTTTTCTCTATCACCATAATATCTAAGAACAAAGGAATTAAAGTTTCCGTTAATAACAAAAATAGTATATAAACCCTTTAAAAAATCTCTGGAAAAATTTCTACATTGCTTTGAATCATAAATATAAACCCCAGAGAGCATCTAATTTGAATTAGTGGCTTTAAACACTATACATTATTCAATTTTCTGGAGTTGAAGGAAGAGCTATGCAGGAGCTAGTATAGCACTCAGACTTGGAGTCTGCGCCCATTCCCTGAGCACCACAGGGTTCAAGCAGTAATTCATCTTCACCCTGGGCATGGACCAACAGCCCAAGCAGGCCAAGCATTGCAGGAGGGGCCCTAGACATCCAAGCACACATCGAAAGCCACCCCACCCCTGCACAAAAGGGGTATCAAAATATACTACTACAACTCAAGGCTTTTTATTTTAAGTTTTTCATTCATGCAATTCACAGTTCACTCATAGCAGGGATAGGGAGGATCACATGGGTTTCCTGAGATCAAAGGTAAGTTAGTCCTGTACTTTCTCTCAAGCACCAAATCTCGTGACCCTTTAGAGCCACAGTATTAGTGGAGAGCGTAAGGCACTTGCCCACACACTATCAGCCTGGGTTTGATCCCAGTAACCCTTAAGATCCCCAAACCCAGCCAGGAGTAACCATAGTATAAGAATAAGCCCTTAGCTCAGCTGGGTACAGCCTCCCTAAATCAAGCAATAGATACCTTTAGTAATTTATTACTATTTTTGAAGAATATTAAATCAACATTCTCTAAATCTAATGATACTCCATGAATCATACTTCTGGAACTTACTTCACTAACTTTCATATCTTATTGAACATGTTAGTACTGCACCTATGCATTAAAAATAACTTATAGAAAGAAGCTGTTCTTTTAATGAAAAATCCCATATATTGGGTTTTCATAATTTATAAATAACCTTAGACTAACTAAAAGTCATTCTGATGACGTGTAGACAGAATCATCAGAAAGTCAAAACAGCAAATAAAAATAAAATCATTATGCAAAATTAAAAATCACCTGTTATCTTGCTTATAATGGTCCCAATCACGATGATCTTTCCCGTTACTAAAAGACGAGTACGGTCGTTTCCTAGAGTCATTCTTTTTGTAAGAATCCCCTTGATGCCGATCTTTATGATAATCATGATACTGGGATAAATGTCGGTCAGATGAATAACTGTCCCTGCTGCTATCATCATGATTTGTGTTTTCCTTTAATCTTTCCAAATCTGTTAGGTAAAATATTTATTAATAACCCAATATTTATTAATAACCCAAAACAAAACAAAAATAAAGAGTAAAAGTATTGTGTCAGACAGGAAGCCTTGTCCATTCAATTCTTGCCAAAAGAAAATCAATTCCTAAATATAGCATAGTTAAAGTATTTTAAAAAAGGCTTACAAACATAGTACATACTAAGGGTTATAATAGGTCACCACTGAGAAATATGAAAAACCACAACTTAAAAATATAAAGTCCATTTTCTTAACAGACTACAACTTTATAACTCTGCATGTGAATGCACTATTATTATATTTTCTTAAATGTCCATTTAAAAAATTCTATAATTTCCAGTAACTGACTAACAGTTGATTCATAAAATGGTTAATTAACAAGTTAAAATATAAAGGTTAGATGGAGCCCACTAGAAGTGATACCTGTCAGTGCAGAGCCAGGAGTAAGTCCTGAGCACTGCTAGGCATGACCTCAAAACACAAAGAAGCAAATAATAAAAAGCCTTACCTGGGTTTCTAATCACATGAGCATTCAAATTGCTGTTCTGGTCGTTATTTTGCTAAAATAAACACACATATGTAAGTATATTTTAAGTGACTCTAAATTCCCTTAGAAAACATGAAAAACATTTAAAAAAAATCCTAATATTCAAAGCAGTACTTACACATAAGTTATTAGGATGAATAAATGTATAATATGTCCTATGTCTTTAAAGCAAAAGGTACTTTACAGTTATTCTTTAAATTTGACTTTCAAATAAATTTGGTGTTACAGAAAAGTTGTAAAGATAAGTTTCCAAGTATCCTTTACCCAGATTTTCTGTGAATATCTTAAATAACCATACAATGATAATAAAGTCATTAACATTACTATTTTAGCTACAAGACTGGATTCAGATTTCATATTTTCCCACTAAGACCCTGTTTTATTGCAGGATCCTATCTGTAACTATCACACTGACAGAGTTTTCATGTGCTTTTCGCTTTCTCTTACCCATAAGAGTTCCTTCCTTCTTTAAAAAAAGAGCATTTGATAGCTATTTTGGCAGAGTTTATTCAACTATGAATGTAGGTTGAGGTTAAGCATTTCTGCCAAGCATTTCACTGACATGTTCTACCCTTTACAGTGCACTTTCTCAGGACTACTGATGTCAAATTGCCTTTCTACTGATAATGTTCACCTGAACATTATCATGTGAGATAGTGAGAGAGTATGAGATAGTGTCAAGAAAGTTTTGCCTCTATAAAGTTATTTATTTTTACAACTAATTAACATCCTGATAAAGATACCTTTATAGGTAACTTTTGATAGGTAACACTAACATTTTCTTTTCTTCTCCTCACTGTAGCTTCCTTCAAGAATATATTTCTTAACTTTCAGAAACCTTTTATGTAGTACTCTAACAAAGACTTTTCCATTCCTTCGCTGAATAACTGCATTCTCTAAAAGAATGATGACTCATGGTTTCAATGGTACAACTTAAAAGTAAAAATACAGTCAGTGCATTTATTTACCTGAGATTCCTGCCGCTTTTTAATAGCATGTTTATATAACTTATGTAGTTTTCTTGCATCAAACTCAGTAAATTTAGAAACAAATATCCACAGGTTTCTGAAAAAGCAAAACAAATTAATATGGTAATTATAGTACCTAGTTCTTATCTATATGAAATCCTGTAATTCTACAAAAACTAGATTGTGAAAATGCATAGAGTTTAAAGAGTAGTCACTTACATTTTCGATACTTTCAAAAGTCAATTGTATAATGCCACTCGATCTTTAAAATTGGGCTCCCTAAATTACAGTGTATCATCAATGCACATCAAAGTAGATATTAAGACCAGTAGCAGGCAATTTTAAACGAACAGAACATTATCTAGTTAATTGTGTACTAACAACACAAAAAATTCAAATATTATTGAAAGATTTAAAAAATAAAACAATGATCACTCTTATTGCTAAATTTATCACATATTTTTGCTGGTTTGTTTTGGGGCTACACCTGACAGTGCTTTCGACTAACTCCCTGCTTTGCACTCAGGGATCACTCTTCCCAGGCTTGGGGTACCCAAGATTGGCTGCATCCAAGACAAATGCCTCTATCATTTATCATATCATTCTGGTCTAACATATATAGCTAGATTTATGAATTAAATTTACTGTACTAGTTTTAGCACATATCATTTCTACATGTATTTCTTTCTGGTCAAATTTTATTGATGCATTGCAAATAAATAAATATAGGTATTTTTAATAAAGAATACAAATACTAGGGCAGGAGAGACAGCACAGCAGTAGGGCATTAGCCTTGTAAGCAGCTGATCCAGAATGGACAGTTGTTAGAATTCTGGCATCCTATATGGTCCCCCAAGCCTGCCAAGAGTGGTTTTTTTTGAGTGTAGAGCCAGGAGAAACCCTGAGCACTGCCGAGTTTGACCCCCACCCCAGAAAAAGAATACAAACACTTAAAGGATATTAGTTAAGATCTGTATAATCTGTCTTTTTTTGTTGTTTTTGGGTCACACCCAATGGCACTCGGGTTACTCCTGGCTCTGTGCTCAGAAATTGCTCCTGGCAGGCACGAGGGACCATAATATAATATGCCAGGATTTGAACCATAGTCTGTCCTGAATAGTCTGTATGCAAGGTAAATGCCCTACCACTGTGCTATCTCTCTGGCCCTAATTTGACTTTTAAAATAAGATGTAGATATAAAGAAATGCAAGAATTTAAACATAACAGTGAGTTTTGTAAATTTATATCATGTAGAAACAGGAAACAAGAAAATGTTATTTGCCCCTTTTACAAAAATCTAAGTCCTTTACTGTACTGAGTTTTGAAAAATGGCTAAGACACCATCAACAGGAGCAGAGAATCTCTGGTTATAGAGATTAGTTATAGTCTAATTTCATAGTCTGATTATATTATTTCACATATATCAATGAAATTGAAGAAGAAACATAATGCCAGGATATCAGAAAGAATTCGTTAAACAAATTTGCTATTTGACAATAAAAAATTACTCATTCAATTTAGATAATAAAAATATTTAATAAAATCTTTAACACTGGTATTTCACTTTAAAATTAAAATGATGCCTATAAAGTTTATAGGGTTCAATTAAGAGAAAAATAGTTGAAAATTTATTTCTTTGGGGGCCATATCTAGAGGTGCTCAGGACTTACTCTGTTTCTTTGTGCAAGGGTCATTCCTAGTGAGCTCAGGAGACCCTAGAGGTGCTGGGGCTGGAATCCAGGTTGGCATCATGCAAGGCAAGTGCCTCCCTACCCAATGTACATCTCTCCAGCTCCCGTTGAATCGTTAAAGAACATTTAGAAAAGATAAATACATGTATTCTAGCTTTTGTTGCATTGTTAAAACAAAAAACTAAAAAGAATCGGCCTTTTTTAAATGTTCAAAACACTGTGTTAAGGCACTTTAATACAGACAAAAATACGCACCTGGTATATTAACCTTGAATTAAATTCTAAAGCAAACTTAATTGAGAAAATAGGCTGAACAAACAATACTTGACAGAACCAAAACCAATAGCATCTGAAAAAAATGTATCAAACCTCCAAATGAATTTATGGACTGCCACATATTTGACTATATTTTACAGTAGAGCTCATAAAAGAAAATTAAACTTTCATAATTAGAATACTTTTCGTAGATAAATCTAGTCTGGAATACTTTAACCCTAATTTTTTCACCTGCGGATTCGTGTGACTAGGTTAAAACATCTGGTTGGGACTAACGCAACTCAGATCCATTAGCTCACCAAAATCCCTACTTCTTTTTAAGAATGGAACAGGGGTGGAGGGATAGTCCAAAGGGTAGGACACCTACCAGAGCTCCATCACCCAGCCCTGAACACTATGGCTTAAGCAACCCCTTCACATTTCAATTTCTATTTCATCATAAATAATAATCGCTGCTTTCATGTCCAAATTATAATACCATTTAAAGAATCAGAATGGATTGCCTGCTAAGACAGACATAGTACAGTATTTTGGTCATCTCTATTAAAAGTAGCTGCTTTATCATTTTGGAGGCTTTCTGAGCAAGTACTTAAGAGGCTCTGGGTAGTCACTTGGGCAGGGCTGGGGATTCAAAACAGGGCCTGACAAGGTGGTGCTACTCAGGCCCAGAGGTCATAAACCTGAGGGGGGTGGGCCAAAACCCTAATGCTAACCTCTCTGGCCCCAAAATAGAATTTTTAAATAAAAGCTGCTTTTTAAAAATATGTAACATTTATAAATTCCCACCACCACTACCAATTCTCTCCTCATTCCTGTTATTGTTGTCACTGCTGCTCAGGGAACAATATGGAATCATAACTGAGGTTCCTTCTACAGGCAAAGACTGTGCTCAGCCTCCAAGCCAGCTCCCTGGCACCTGAGTACTCTGGTGCTGAGTACTGAGTCATACTTCTTGTCAACATATCTGTATAGAGACATCTAAGAACAAGACATAAAAATGATAATCATGGTTATCAGAAAACGTAATGTCAAATGTTTGGTTAAGTCCCTACTTCTATAATCACACATAAAGCCATTATCTTCTTTCATGTGTGTGCCTTTGTGTGCATGCATGTGTATACAAACATTTTGTTTGGGGAGCCAAGACATCTGTGCTCAGGGTTACTCTTTGCTCTGTGATCAGGAATCATTCCTGGTGAACTTGGGGGATCAGGGATCAATCAGGGTCAGATGCTAACAAGGCAAATGCCCTCTCCACTCTACTATTGCTCTGGCTCCTTTCATATTTTTCGTTTGTTTGTTTTTGGACCATACCTGGTGGCGCTCAGGAGTTACTCCTGCTTTTGAGCTCAAAAATTGCTCCTGGCTGGGGGGACCATATGGGATGCCAGGAATTGAACCTGTGTCCGTCATGGGTCAGCCACGTGCAAGGCAAATGCCCTACCACTGTGCTACTGCTCTGGCTTCCTTTCAGATTTTAAGAATAAATATACTGTCCTTGTGATATGGTATGACAAGGTCAGCAATTCAATGACAGGCTTTAAAAAATCATGGACCCTAGTTTCCCCCTGATCCTTTCCCAAGGTAGCAATTCTCTCCTCTTCTACCCTGCCATCACCCTTTTTAAAAAAAAACTGGTATAGGGCCCGGAGAGATAGCATAGTGGTTTTGCTTTGCAAGCAGCCGATCCAGGACCAAAGGTGGTTGGTTCGAGTCTGGTGTCCCATATGGTCCTCCGTGCCTACCAGGAGCTATTTCTGAGCAGACAGCCAGGAGTATCCCCTGAGCACTGCCGGGCATGGCCCAAAAAAACAAACAAAAAACAAAAAACAAAAAATGGCATAACCAGAGGTAAAGTGGCTATATAGGAATGAGCACTAAGAAAAAAAAAAGTAAAGGAAAAATAAGAACTAAAAAGGTAAAAAAAAAAGAGAGAGAAAAGAAAAGAAGAAAAAGGTATTCTGACCAGCTGTTAAAGAGACAATCAAGTCTTAATAGGTGAAGACAAACATAAGAAATAACTTAACTATTGGTATCTCTTCTTTTAGAGATTTCTCTCCTTCTTTCCTAAGAACTAAATCTGAAATTATCACCTACTTAAGGAATTGTACTAAGATGTTGTTTATTTCTAAATCAGAAAACCAGTGTAGTAGATCTTCTGCCCTTTTTACCTCAAAATTTTACACTCTTAGAGTAAGATTTTAAAAAGAGGCATGCACTACAAAAATCTTAGAATTCAACCGCCTTTCACTAAAACAAAACAAAACAAGAAAAGAATCCCAATATTCTTTAGGTTAACTATGTAAACTTAACTTCAAAAATCATTTGCTGCACTGCAAAGGAGTCCTCTTTTTTTCTAGCTTTATCACAGCAAAGAAACAATAAAGAATGCCTGAAACCTCTGGCCATGAAATTCAGTTATATTCACATAAGCCTAATAATATATGTAACTGTATTTCTGTAATCCTGATACATGGCTTAACACTTTGAGGTTAGTCATATTCTGACTCATAAAAGAATTAAATAATTATTTTCTGGAACTTAAGGAAAACAGTAAAGATCCAGTTTATATATTCCAACTATATATGAGGATAATTTAATGTTATGGCTAAAATACTATACTGACTTTTATTTCTCAGTTTTCATATTGAAAAACATAGTACCTTTAGTTTATAAAGGGTTTTAAAGAACAAGCATTTTATAAATTTATAAAAATTTTACAGAAGATAATTCTAGTGAATTCAGGGATAACATACTCAATGTTACTAAGGCAAATTTAGCCAAAATGAGAAATAATGTTAACTCATAACTATTCCATGGCATTACAAGTAACACAAACCCAAGTTATCATTACTGTCAACATAGGCATTGTTTCTTTAAACATAATCATCAACTTCACTTTTTTTAAAAAACTATGTGGCCAAAGTGACCTTCTAACCTTCCTTCTCTAGGAAGTAGGTCTGGTTAAATCTAAAGGGAAGAGTAAACAAGTGAGAAGATGGTACAGAGGGTGGGCTCAATCGAAGCAGTTCTCCAGCACTGCTCAGTATGAGAGGGACTACCTTGCATGAATGTGTGTAGGAGACCCTGTATATGTGTGTATATACATACAAAATTACAAACACACACATCATTTTTAAGGGATAATTGGTAATGCTAAGACCTAAAGATGTGATGATGTTCAGGCCAGCAATATTGAGATTGGGGGTCACCAGTGCCACTTCAGGGGCATGCTCAGGGGTCTTCAGAGCTACACCTAGGAGTGGTTAAGGGGTGAATATGGTGCCAGGGATGGGATAGGGGTCCCACACATATGTGCCCTTGAACCCTGTCAAATCTCTCTAGCTCCAGATTTGTTTCCAAACTTAAATATAATCGTACTGTATCTTTAAGAAATATGTGGTTACTTTTTTGGATCTTGGGTCACACTTCACAGTACTGAAGGAAACATGGACAGAGATGGGAATCTTACATGAAAACATATTGTGTGCAATTACCCTATTTAATTATTGCTGTGGCCCTGCTCTGAATTTTTTTGTTTTTTTTTGTTTGTTTGTTTGTTTTGGGGCCACACTTGGTGGAACTCAGAGGTTACTTCTGACTCCATGCTAAGTAATTACTCCTGAAGTTTCAGAAAACCTTAGGGGATGCTGGGGATAGTAAAAGCTGTGCTATTGCTCCAGCCCCCCACTTTGATTTTTGACCAGCGTTCAAGGACGAATAAAAAGCTTTCAAGTTAAAGGAAAAATGATGGAAACAAATTATCTTCCAATTACCTCTTTATTTTGCTACCCAAACTTCAGAAGTTAAAGCACAGGTAATGAAAAGATAGTTTACGCAAAGAATACATCGGAACATTTCTCAAAAGTACATCACTTACTTTCTCCACTGCTTAATCTGTTCAGGATTTGCATACTCTTTGAGACACTCTGTGATATGGTCACCAATCTTTATCAGGCATTGTCTAGTGTGCTCCAGCTGCTCTCTTTCAGAAAGGCCTTTCTCAGGCCTATCAAGTTGCTTCAAGGCTGCTTTGACAGGCCTCATTCTTTCCTTACACTTTAAAATGGAAACATAAAATCGCATGTATTAAAAACACTAACACAGAGGGAAACAAAACAAAACATTAATTCATAAGAGATCTAGTGCCTTCAAAGGCATTTAAATGAGCATGGCATCATGCAAATTGAAACTAGAGATCTTTTGGGGGCCACACCCATTTGATGCTCAGGGGTTACTCCTGGCTAAGCGCTCAGAAATCACCCCTGGCTTGGGGGGACCATATGGGATGCCGGGGGATTGAACCATGGTCCTTCCTTGGCTATCGCTTGCAAGCAGACACCTTACGTCTAGCACCACCTCTCCAGCCCTGAAACTAGAGATTTTTGACCTCATAACACCACAAAGTTTTCAGAGATTACTACGTGTTATGGTGAATTTCTATTATCAGATCAAAAATAGAGATTAAGTTAGGGAAATATTTTAATATTTTATAAAAATGATTTTTATCCTATACATACCATTTTGTATTCATTTGCTATTCTGTATACACACCATTCTAAAGCAATCTTAAACATAAAATACTAATTAATGATGTTAAATTCACTATAATGAAAAGTCCTGTGAATTTCTTTAAATATTATAAATGCAAACTATTGAAAATTTATATAGTACTTTGTATTAGAAGTCTATTCTTCTAAACTTTGAGACAAAAAGTTGATACTGATGGATTTTGTTAACAACACTATTTCAAGTAATCAGGAAATGAGGAAGACTAATAGAGATCAACATTTTCCTTGGTTTATGTCATAAAACTTTCACAATAAAAATATTAGGAGCCAGAATAATAGTATACTGGGTAGGGCAATTGCCTTGCACATGGCTGACATGAATTCAATCCCCGGAAACCCATTTGTCCCTTACACCACGCCATGAGTGATTCCTGAGCTCAGAGCTAGAGCTAGGATTAACCTGAGAACCACCAAGTATGGCCCCAAAACAAACAAAAAAATTACTCACAAAATCAGAAAGATAGTACAGATGGTAAGACAATTGCCTTGAATGCAGCTAACCTTGGTTCGATCCCAAGTACCAGAAACAGTCCCTCAAGCATAACCAAAGGTCACTCCCAAGTATAGTCAAAAATAATCTGAACATGCCACCCCCAATTACTCCAGCAATCTATAGATTATAATAATATACATATATTGATACAAACTAAATCAAAAAGAATAAGTAGTTTTGTTGTTGTTGCTTTCTTTTTTTGGTTTTTGGGTCACACCTGGCACACTCAGGGGCTACTCTTGGCTCTGCACTCAGAAATCGCTCATGGCATGATTTGGGGACCATATGGGATGCTGGGATTCAAAATGGGGTCCGCTGTGTATTGGCTGTATGCAAGGCAAATGCCTTACTACTGTGCTATTTATTGTTCTGAATCCAAGAATAAGTAGTTTTATCTCTATGGGTGGCAAGTCGATTTATTCTTGGATATTTATTTTCTTTGTTTTTATCTTAGCCAAAAATAATTTTTTTTTTAATTACAACAAAGATACAGTGTCTTGCCCACTTCTCTAGCCCATATTGTTATTCTGTCTCATGAAACTATTTGATCAAATTAGTTGGGGATTTTTCTCTTTAGTTAGGAAATACCTCCCCTCCCTAAAAAAAAGCTTATCACTTCTCTTCATTCCTATCCAATACAAAAGAGAAAAAAAAATGCAAAATGATCAAGAAGTAGAATTAAAATACAGATTATAAAGAGAAACATTAGCTTTAAAAAAAAGCAGCTAAGGAATCCATCTCTGATATAAATGTGAAGGAGAGACAGTGAAATCCAGGGCTAAGGAGGAGGAAGGTATGCACTCGGGGAAACATGAGCAGGGACCCGAGGAGCAAACCCTGGTGGCCATAGGTCCAAATGTAAGAATGCAATTTAAATAAAATGTCACATTATTAATAACCAAAGATCTATTACTTACAATGCTGAATGTCTTCTGGTCCAGCTCTTCAGATTCTTCAGATATGGGAACTGGTTCACCACTCGCAGTGATATGAACTGGAGCATCCAACACAGATAATTTCTTAGATTTTTCCTTGCTCTCAGACTTGGATTCACTCAACTGAAGAGGGTAGAGGAGAAGAAGTAACAAGTGCAATTAACACTTTCAGAAAACACTTGACTCTCATTTTATTCTATAATTGTTTACTCACTTCATTCTTATCTATTTTCTCCTGATTTTGCTCTGGGTAAATAACAATCAAAAGACTAGCTCTGATATTAGCCTTTTCATAAGGCATTTTATAAAAATATTCAAGCCTACTTTTCTCCTTAACTGAACACGCAATGCGTATTTTTAAAGAACTGAATTAGACTACTTTGGGCTGGTAAGCAATTTAATCTCCTAATATGTAAAAAACAAAAAAGCTATTTTTGCTTTCTAAATTTTACAGGGTGGTTAGCATACCTTTTCTTCCTTTATGTCTTTTTCTTTCTGCATAGCTTCTTTAATTTTGTTTTCTCTTTTTTCTTTAAAATCTTTTTCTTTTATATCTTTCTTATCCTCTTTTTCTTTTATCTCCCTTTTAAGTTCTCTTTTATTCTCTTTTTCTTTTGCTTCCCTCTTTTCTTCTGGTTCCTCCTTTATACAAACATCTGGCTCAGGTCTTTCTTCACTGTCTCTTTCTGTTTTAATTTTTTTATTTGGATGTTTCACAGAAGTGATCTCATCCTGGAAAGTGCAAGTATGGCCAATGTATTACTAACCAAATCCTGAAAAAAGACTAATTTCTTTTCTTTGCATGACTTTGGATTGCATGTATGTGGATTCTGAAAGAAATAACACAGAATCCCATTAATAATGATACATGCTATGTTTACCTTCCTATAAGAATTAAGGTAAACCAGTCCCATTCAGAATTCATAATAAAGTCAAGAAGACAGAACCTCACTCAATGGACAAATGTTTGAAAAGAAAGGACCTTTTAATCTCATCCCTCTAGTGAAATTGGTTATTATAATATTCTATTAGATGGGTAAAATTCTGTGCTGTAAACAGCTTTTTTTTTAATTAAAAATAAAATTTCCTTAATGTACAATTCTAGGTATCAAGTTTAAATTGCAAATGCATAATAAATCAATCCATGTTCTATTGTTTATCTAAAATTGCTTTCATAAAACATGTTCTTACTTTATCATCCTCTTCATCAGACTTTTCTGAGGGAGGAGGAGAAGAATCACTCTTTATTTCTTCTTTTACTTTTATAGATTTCATCGCTTTATTCTTCTTAGCTCTTGCTTTTCTTCTCTTTGATCCTCCCTAAAAATAAGATTTTTAAAATTCTGTTTAAATAGTAAGTCTGAAATAAAAATGTTAAAATAGTATCCATAGCCCTACTCAGTTCTTAGCCTATTGATAAGCTATACTGATCTCAGTCTACTGAAGTGATACAATGTAAGGAGTCAAATATAATATTGATATGAATTTGAAATGACTACAAGTATCACTTATAAAAGAATCTTAGAGGGGCTGGAGAGATAGTCCTGGAGTAAAAATGTACATGCCTTACATTCAATTGACCCCACAATCTATCTCTGGCACCACACGATGTCATGTTGTCCCAAACCCCTCACCAACAAAATAGTCATGAAGACTCAACCTCTTAGACAAAAATTCTACTCTGTAAGTTACCCTCAACCCTCTTGAATAGAAAGGGAATAGATTCCACTTTTAAAATTGATCATTCACCACTTTCAGTATAAAAGCTGAATAACTAAGGCAAAGTATGATCTCACTCAAATACAGCTACTAAATTAAGAGAAAGATATACTTAACAAGCTTTATTAACTAGAGGGTTTGAGGTGATTTGTAAACTGGAATAATTTGACTTATAATTAAATTGCTCTTAAATGTAAATTTTTACTTACTGCACCAGAAAGTCTCTGAGCTTCTTTTTTTGCAAGATCTTTACTAAGTAATTTGATGAGGTAGTCTGCACGTGTCTGCAGTTGCTTTGCTTGTGGCTTTTTATCAGGATCATCTGGAAGAATCTGAAATGCAATTTTTTAGAATATCTTTAATGAGAAATTTACTGCTAAATATGTGTACCTATCACAAATACACACACACACACACACACACACACAAGAATCAGACACAGGTCAGCTGTGTACCACTGTGATCCATATGAGGTATACCATAAGGTACCCTGAGCACTGTCAGGAATAAGCCCTGCACATTGTCAAGTTTAGTTCAAAACCCAAACATAAATAAAAATGAGTAGGTAGTGTGAGGATAGATAATAAGGAGCTATTTGTTATTTTCTATTCTAAACAAAGAAATGATTCTAGTTGGAATGGTACCATCTAGTCACTAAAAATCCTAAACACTTGAATATAGTTGACTTCAACTTTTTTAATTGGTCAGTAGTGGTCTAATAGATACAGTTAAAAGCCACTGGCCTTTGCTATTTAAAAAAAAATAGCATGTTTAAGACCAGAAAAATAAACTATTGGGTATTAAATGGCAAATCTCTCCACATGAAAAGAAACCATGAATATATGGAACCGATGACATAGTACATCTCCAGGCAAACAAATAATCCTAGTTTCATCTCCAGCAAAGTGAATGGTTTTCCAGGACTGAATCATTGGTTGTGGAGCAGGAACCAATACAAACAACTTCCAAAGAAAGTCAATTGAATGGGAAAAGATATTACCATTTCATAGTCTACAAAGGGTTAATTTTATTCGAAAAGAAGCTGAGTGGATACTTTTGCAGAGACCAAAAAATCATGACTAATAGTTGGGACTGGGGCAATAGCACAGCAGCAGGGCATTTGCCTTGCTTTGTTTGTTTTTGGGTCACACCCAGCAGTGCTCAGGGGTCACTCCTGGCTCCATGCTCAGAAATTGCTCCTGGCAGGCATCAGGGACCATATGGGGCACCGGGATTCGAACCGATGACCTTTTGCATGAAAGGCAAACGCCCCACCTCCATGCTATCTCCCGGGCCCCGGCATTTGCCTTGCATGAGGCCAATGCAAGATGTATTCCCAGCATCCCATATGGTTCCCCGTGCCTGCCAGGAGCGATTTCTGAGCGCAGAGCCAAAAGTAACTAACCTCCCTCTGAATGCCACTGGCTGTGACCCAAAAACAAACAAACAAAACAATAGTTATAAAAATATGCTCATAATTGTTGATGATACAGACAATGCACATTAAGATATATGTGAGGGGCTTGAGTGGTAATACAACAGATAGGGTGCATATCTGGCATAAGGATTCAATCTCCAGCACCCATATGATCCCCTGGGTCAGAACTGATCCTGAGCACTGCAAGGAGTAACTAAGATTGTGGATTCGGGAGTACAGCTTGGGTGTTGATCATTTGGGTCTCTTCCAAGCTACATTGGCTTGTTTTTCTGAGCAGCATTCTGTAAAGAGCAAAGGGCCTTGAGCTCTGAGGGTCTTCCATATTCAGTCTTCTCAAGGGATCTTTTTCTTTTGTTTTTGTTTGTTTGTTTGTTTGTTTTTGGGTCACACCCGGCAGTGCTCAGGGGTTACTCCTGGGTCCATGCTCAGAAATTGCTCCTGGCAGGCATGGGGGACCATATGGGGCACCGGGATTCGAACCGATGACCTTTTGCATGAAAGGCAAATAAATGCCTTACCTCCATGCTATCTCCCGGGCCCCTTCTCAAGGGATCTTACTCCCACTGTGATAGCTCCTGAAAGAGGTCTAGCCTTTGATCCTAGGTTGCATTTAGGCTAGCAAAAGGGTAGGTTAAGTTCTTGTCAGATCATATCCTAGTTTATTTCTGAAATTCATTACCAAAGAATTCCCTATCTATGGCGCTTTCGTGCACATATTTCATTCTCATTCTATTTATTTTATTTCCTCTTGAGAACATAAAACTCAAGGGGTGGTGGGAGATAGACCCTGGTAGTACTCCAGAACCAATGTGAAGAGGATGTTCTGGAGAAGAGTCCATAGGCTCTTCCCTGCAGCCATACTCTAGCAACCAAGCCCTAGTGTGGCAGGCGGGGAAAAGTCATGCCTCAAAAACACCCTTGTAGAGGCAGGTGGGCACATTTCTCTATAATCGACTAGAGATTTGCCCATGTTGCCTCTCTCATACTCTCTCTACCTCATTCATTTAAACAAATTTTTATTTTAAAATAAAGTTATGAAATTTGCTTAGATATGGATGAACACAGAGTATTATACTGATATAAATGAGTCAGAGGGAAAAGGATATATACTGAACAATTGCAAAGGAGAAGGAAAAGGTCTGTCAGAGAGCCAGGCAGGGGATAGGGCAGTTGGGAAACATGTACTGGTGAAGGAATGGGCGCTAGACATTGCACAACTCAAAGCCAATCACAAACAACTTGGTACCTCATGATTCAATTAAAAAAAATTTATTTAAAGTACAAAATAGAAAATTCAAACCAGAAAGTCAGTTCAAGTGGTGGAGCACATACTAGTCAAGGTTGCACAGAAAACTGCCTTGATTTCCTGACTCCAGTGAGCTTGCTTCCAACATTATTTAAACATTAAAATTAAAAAATGAGAAAAAAGTTAATCCAGCATTAATGGTAACAGAACCAAGAAATATGTAGGTACCTTGTGTGTTAAACTGAGATCAGGATCCATTTTAATCATTTCCCAGCTTCCATATCCATATTCATAGATACCAATCAACAAGTTGGAATCGTCTTCTTTGCCCCAGTCTATATCAAAATGAGCTGCTTTTGTGTGGCATGGTATAGTATACCTGGCATTTAAAGTTACAGATAATGTCAATTATACAATTGTCTTGATACTATAAAATTTTTTTTAAATTTTTGATTCAAACTAGTCAATGACAAAAAAATAATGAAACATAGTCAATATACACATTTTATAACAACAAATAGGTTATAAAAGAAAAAGTGTAACTCACTGCTTTCTTTCTTCTGGATCTGAAGGAATGGATTTGTGTAGTGGTATTAATTCTTCTTCATGGGAAATGACTAGCTTGGCATTCACCTGAACTCCTGATATTCGAAACGTTGGACCCTTCACTTTTCCAAGTCTACCGCCTTAATTTTATTTAAAACAGAATAAAGAGTATAAAACACACAATCTTACAAAATATAAAGCAATCTATGCTTGTGCTTATATTATTTATATTAAGAGAGTCTAACTAGAAAAACCTAAATTTCAGTAGATACATGGGTCACAAGCGTTTAACCAATTACAAAAGAAACAATTCATTAAGTTTTTCCCTGTCTAGATTTCATGACCAGATTTTGCTCAACATGTTTCTTTTTCAATAAAAATATGAATTGCAAAATAAGCATAGTTGGGCCAGAGCTACATTAGAACGGGTAGGGCATTCACCTTGCATGCAGCTGAGCCAGGTTCTATCACTGGCATCCCATATAGATTCCCTGAGCACCACCATAAATGACTCCTGAGAACAGAGCCAGGAGTAACCTCTGAGCACTTCTGGATGTAGCCAAAAAAAAGAGGGAGGGGGGTGGCTGGGCATAGTAAAGTATGAATGCTCAAAGGCAGATCATTTATGTATAGTGAATATTTCTTCCTATTATATATGTGTGCACACTAAAAAATAAAATAGTACTTGGTTGTTGTTTTTCTTTTCTTTCTTTTTTTTAGAAAAAGCACAATAACTTCTGATGTTACCATATTAGCTCCTAGCCAGACTATAAATAGCCAAGCATATCGCTTCTTCTGCATTTATTTTTTTTAATTTTGGGGTCACACCCGGCAGCGCTCAGGGGTTACTCCTGGCTCTATGCTCAGATATTGCTTCTGACAGGCTCAGGGGACCATATGGGATGCCAGGATTTGAACCACCGATTTTCTGCATGCAAGGGAAATACTTTACCTCCATGCTACCTCTCTGGCCCTGCTTCTTCTGCTTTAAGTGAGCAAATTCTACCTCATTTTCTATTACCCTGGAATGATCTTGTGCTATTTTTGCAAAGTATTTTCTAAGACCAATAGACAATTTATGATATACTCTCCCAACCCAATAAAAGATATCATGAAATTTTCATTTACCTAAGTCCCTCATTTGGATGTTACCTGTTCGTTCTGTTCCTGAAGAAGTATCCTTTAAAGCTTTGATACAACCATTATGTACTAATTCTCCTAGTCGTCTGAGGTCTGTCTCTGATTTATCAACTAGCTCAGCATCTCGAGCAATTGCATCTAATCTGGAATGAAGCAGTACAATTTGCAGGTAAATGTGCAGAATAAAATGGAGCCAGTAAAAGACTATCACTTTAAATTTCGACAAATCAGTCGACTGAATGCTTTACAAATTCCAATTAAATAACTGGCATGAGATTAAAATAAACAAAAAATTTCATGACAAAACACTTTATTAGATATTCAAGGACAATACAGTTGACTAGTTTGTTAGATGATACTCTTAAATTTTAAAATTATATTATCATTTTATAAAATATTTTCATAACTGAAAGTTGAAAGAGTAGTATTATAATTAAAATAAAAAGATGGCTCCTATTATCAAAAATAAACAGGCAAAAATATAGTAAATCTATTAAAAAACAAAACAAACAACTATTTCACAGAAGATCTAGGGAGAGAAAAATCACAGTTTATTTTGTGCTATAAGACTCCTCTAACCATAGATGCACTTAAATTTTAGATGAGGAAAACAAGAAAAAAATATATACTAAGGCTGGAGAGATAGCATGGATATAGGGCATTTGCCTTGCATGCAGAAGGATGGTGGTTCGAATCCCGTCATTCCATATGGTCCCCCCAGCCTGCCAGAAGGAACACTGAGCACCGCCGGGAGTGACCCAAAAACAACAACAACAAC
>PVKC010006914.1:14959-30414 GCA_004027635.1 Crocidura indochinensis | reverse complement strand
AGAAGGGGGTGAAAAAAAAAGTTAAAAAAAATCAAAAAAAAAAAGAAAAGAAAAAAAAATAAGGCCTCCCAATTCTTATCACAGGCTGTGTTCTTCACACTGACTGTATAGAAAGAGGAGGTACAGTAAATGCACCCCAAATACACCTCAACCCAGACCCTAGCCTGGTCTGTATTGGGAATTTAGGGGACAAAAAAAAAAAGAAAGAATAATCTCTTCTCTTTATGACTAAATTTCAGTAATTTAGAGTTTTTTGATGGTCATTCTAACAGATATGAAATGATCATTATTATATTTGATTTGCTCTTTCTTTGTTAAGTGGTATTAAATGGTGTTAAGCCATTTCTCAGGTCTACTATTTATTTGTCAATCTTCAAAGTGGGAGAACAGTAAACCCATTAATAAATAATATACAGAAAGCAATATATGTGTATGCAAACCCGGGAAATTGAACTCCTGTTTTAAAGATCAATTAAAAATAGAATACTTAAATATAAGACCTAAAACCATTTACCTAGTAGAATAAAGGACAAGACCCTTTATGTTGGTATTAGCCATGGTTTTTTTGAGTAGGACACACATATTTACACACACATCAAAAGTAAAAATAAGCAAGTAGGTGACATTAAGCTAAGAGCTGTATACTTCACGAAATCAACCAATGAAAGACAGAGATTTGAGGAAATTTTTGAAAAACATGTATCATTTAAAATATATTAGCAATGAATAAATTTAACTACCATAAGAATAATAAACAGATAAACAAAAATCCCATTTTTTTTGCTTTTTGTTTTTATTTTGGGCCGCACCCAGGGATGCTCAGGGATTATTCCTGTGTCTACGCTCAGTAATCACTCCTGGTTTGGGGGACCAAATGGGACACCAGGGAACCGAATGGCAGTTGGTTCTAGGTCAGCTAAGTGCAAGGCAAACACCCTACTGCTGTGTCACCACTCGACTCCAAAAATCTTAATTTTTAATGGATAAAAGGAGCCAGAGAAACAGTGCTGAAATTTAGGTAATTTCCTTGCTTATAGTCAGCCATGATTCAAATTCCAGCACCCCATATGTTATCCTCAGCATTGCCAGGTGTAATCTCAGAGTCTCTGAGTACAGGACCAGAATTAAGTCTGAGAACCCCTGGTGTTACCCCAACACAAAAATAATAAAAAAAATTAATTTCTTTATTTAAGCACCGTGGTTACAAATCATTCATTGTTGGATTCAGTCATACAATGGATACCACTGTCCCATCACTGATATTTCTCATTTCCCTTCCACCACCATCCACCCAACATCCCCTGCCTTGCACTAGGACTTGCAAATTATTGCTTCTCTCTCTCTCTCTCTCTCTCTCTCTCTCTCTCTCTCTTTCATTTTTGACACTTGGTTTGCACTATTGTTAATGAAAGGACACCTTGCCTGTTAGTTTCTCCATGTTCACTGCTAACTTATTGCCCAGAGCTATTGCAATATATCTGTGCTGTTAAATCCTTTGTTGGGTATTTGTGAATCCACGAACAGTCCCCAGAATGAGAAATTACTTCCCATCCCCTAATTTGCTTTCGGGGGGAGACCTTGGTGATATTTATTCGCAGCAAATAATAATCCACACAGACAAGAAGGTTAGAGTGTAAAAGATTGGGCAGAGAGAGAGCGAGAGAATTCTCTTGCAGCCTGCAAGCAGCTTTCCGCAAAAGGTCTCTCTCCCCTGTCCATAACGCTATTTATTGCTCATTCCACAGCGCCCCCCCCCCCTGAAAGGTCTAGGTGGGGCAATAGTCACAGAACACACAATCCTAAGGAAATATTTTTATATGCAACAAATCCAAGAATAATCTTATGGAAACTTTTTCATATACTACAAGCTATCATTTCCAACTATCATTATCCTAGTAGACCATTTTCTACTCTAACTATACTAATCACTCTTTGTGGCAAGCTTTCTACCCTGGGCTGGCTCTCCTGATTTGTTTCTATTGTCTCTTGATATTAATACATTACAATATCTTATTTTCCTTATAACACACAAATGAGTAAGGTTATTCTATGTATCCCTTTCCATCTAGCTAATTTCACTCAACATAATAGTTTCCAGGTTCATCCATGTAAAAACAAATTTCATTATTTCATTTTTCCTAACAGCTGCATAATATTTCATTGTGTATATGTACCATGCTTTCTTTAGCCACTCATCTGTTTTATGGCACCTGTATTGCTCCCAGGTTCTGGTAATTATAAATAAGTTGTGCTGAACATAGGAGTATAGAGGGAATTTTTGTATTGTGTTTTTGTGTTTCTGGGTTATATGCCTAGAAGTGGTATTGCTGGCTCAAATGGGATAGCAATTTACACCACACATCACAAAAAATAATAACAACCAATGCTAGCATGGATATAGGGAGAAAGTGACTCTAATTCATTGCTGGTGGGAATACATATTGGTCAAACTTTTTTGAAAAACAATATGGACATTCTTCAAAAGGCTAGAAATCAAAATAATTTTAAATGGGGAAAAAGAGCATGTTCTCTGCATTTTTCAAGACCTGGGCTTGATCCCAGATTAAACAACAAACAAATGCATAAAAATGTGGGTAAATTTATTAGCAGGACTCACAAAGAAAGACAGAACATTATGAGAAATAAAAGGGGAGATGTTACAACAGATACTACAGAAATTAAAAGGGCAATCAGAAATTACTTTGAAAAATTTTATGTCACAAAAGAACCTAGAAACAAGTAGTTAAATTCTTGGAAACCTCCAAGGTTGAACCAAAACAATCTGGAATATATGAACAGACCTACTATTGAGGAAATTGAAATGGTAAAAGCTTCCCAAAAACAAAAGTCTAAGACCAGAATTCTAGCGAATTCTTTCAGACCATCTAAGAGGACCTACTGACAATCATTTCAAGGTCTTTCAGGAAATTAAAGAAACAGAAACACTCCAAGATTTAAAGTTTCTATGAAGCTACCAATCTATGAAGCAGAGACACTACCAAAAAAATGTCCCCTTTTTTTCAGATTTACAGCCTGATATCCTTGATGAACACAGATGCAAAAATCCTCAACAAAATACTAGCAAATAGAATTTAATAATTTGCAAAAAGGATTAACATGACCAAATAGTATTTATCCCAGGGATGCAAATATGGTTTAACATTCAGAAGTCAATTAATATAATATGCCATACAATAAATAAAAAATCATATGAATCAAAATACAGCTCACATTCACAATTAAAAACTCTCAACAAGATGGGAATTGAAGAGACTTCCATCAATATCATCAAAACCATTTGTCAAAAGCCCACAGTAAACGTTATATTTGATGGGGAAAAGTCAAAAGTCTTTACCCTAAGATTTGGCTAATTTGCCTCCCTTCACCACTTCTATTCAATATAGTACTGGAAGTACTTAAAAATAACAATTAGGGGTTGGGCGGTGGCGCTGGAGGTAATGTCCCTGCGGTTCGATCCCCTGGTTTCCCATATGGTCCCCCAAGCCAGGAGTGACTTCTGAGCACATAGCCAGGAGTAACCCCTGAGCGTCACTGGATGTGGCCCCAAAACCAAAAAAAAATAGCAATTAGAAAAGAAAAATATATCAATTGAATTCAGATAGAAAGTGAAAAAATTAAGCTCTCACTATCTTAGAAAACTCTACACACTCCACAATAAAGCTTTTAGAAATAATAGTTTCTTTTCTTTTTATGATTTTGGGTCACACCCGGTGATGCTCAGGGGTTACTCCTGGCTCTGCGCTCAGAAATCACTCCTGGCTTGGGGATCATAAGGATGCTGGGGGATCGAACTGCAGTCCATCCTGGATCAGCTGCATGCAAGGCAAATGACCTACTGTTGCACCATTGCTCTGGAACCTAGAAACAATAGTTTCTTATAGAAAAGTTCAGGGTACAAAATTAATGTGCAAAAATCCATGGCTTATTTTATATACAAATAATGAAAGAAAAGATAGAGATATTAAAAAACAACTCCAGTCACAATTTTGCCTTGGAAAATCAAGTATATTAAAGTAGACTAAACTGATGAAAGACATATACAAAGAAAATTATAAAACACTGCTTCAAAAAATAAAAGAGGAAACACATACCCTGCTCATAATTAACATAATTGAAATGGCAACATTTTTCAATAAATTGGACATATTTAATATAATCCCTAGAAAGATACCCATGACATTTTTCAAATAAATAGATTAGGTACTCCTGAAATTCATAAGGAACAATAAAACTTCATGAATTGCTAAAGCAATTCTTGGGGAAAAGAATAAAGCTAGACCCTCAGATCACACAAAAAAAAATAGACTTGATTATTTTGAGATTGACTCTCAGGTATATAATCAAGTAACATTTTTCCTCTTTTTGTTTTTTGGGCCACATTAGGTGATGCTCAGGGATTACTCCTGGCTATGCTCTCAGAAATTGTTCCTGGCTTGGGGGGCCATATGGGATGCTGGTGATCGAACTAGGTCCATCCTGGATTGGCTGTGTGCAAGACAAACTCCCTACTGCTGTGCTATTACTCTGGCCCATGATCAAGTAGTTTTTGATAAACGACATGCAAAAAAGTGAACTCACACCTCTCCCTGACTTTATACACAGATTAATACCATACCTGAACCTATAAGGTATATAGAGGAAAACAGGCAGTATTCTCCATCACATAGATTCTAAAGTTATCTCCAAGGATAACACCATTAAACAAATAAAGTAGAAGAAAAATCGAGTGGGAGAAGCTATTTGGCTTACAGATAACTAAAAGTCATATGAAAAACTTCTCTATTAGGAGCATCAGACTGATATAAATCAAAACAACAATGAGATAGCATCTCACACCACAGGTGTGGCATATATCACAAAAAACAAGAACTAGAACCATGCTGGCATGGATGCATGAAAAAGGGACTTTCTTTCACTATAAGTAGAAAAGTCAATTTGTTCAGTCTTTTTGGAAAACAAGATGAAAACTAGCAATTGAGCTTCCATGTGATCCAGCAACACTTTTAGAAATATATCAGAGGAAGCCAAAAACAATACAGGAAAGTTCTCTGCATGTCTATGTTCATTGCAGCATTAATCATAATAGTCAGATCATGGTGGAGTTACAGGAGTTTGTATCAAAGTGATAACCTACTTTGAAAGAGTTCAAGCTTATCCCAGAACATTTAATAAAATTATTGAAATGCAATTTAAATCTAGGTTCTTATGACTCCAAGTCTGAGTTCTTTAATTTATTTTCAGTCTCTTAGATCTAGAAATTCCACTCATTTATTCGTAACATTTTTTTTTGGTGTGTATTATGTTTGTAGGAAATGGTGTGTGTGTAGGGAAGCTAGCCTTCAGGAATCTCAAATTCAATTTGGGGGCCACAGGAGGCAAAGTCGGGGTGATCCTTGAGTGCAAAGTCAGTAGTAAGCCTTGAACATTGGGGGGTTTGACCCAAACAACTAAAACAAAACAAAACAAAAAGATTCCTCTAGGGCAGGGCCACAAAATGTTGAACAGAGGGGCATTTGCGGCCTCGGGACCTTGAGTTTGAGACCCCTGTACTAAATAGTTCCAAGGTTTCCAGAGGCCATGTAAGGAAACACTTTGTTAACCAGACTGGTTGATTCAGTGCTTTGCTGTTTTCGGGATAACCAGGCCACACAGGGTGTATTTATGAGTCTAATACTTAATTGGTGGTTGTATTCAGGTCCTCCCTGGCTATATCCATCTATGCTCAGGGGCCATGTGGTACTGGAGATTAAACATGGGTCCCACTACCTCTGACTATTGATTTATCTCCTTTATCATACATAAGGTCTTTATCAAACATAAGATCTCATTATTTTTATTTATAAAACAATCCATTTATTATACATTTTTCTTTAGAAATCTCAAAATTGTAAAAAAGTAATCAGATAATCAAACAATATATATTACAGAGAATATAAACTGAACACAAGAAAGATTTTCACATCAAAAGATGACTGTTATTTGAAGTTTTGATGTCTGTATTTGGCAAGGAGACCAGGAAAAGGAACAGGTGGATCAATTGAATTGATATTCTATCCAGGATACTTCTTTTAGGAAGAAAACTTTCCACCAGGCATCACAGGATCTTGACAAGTGAGTACCGGCTGAGCACCTTTCTCAGTGCTACCTTAACCTCCTTGTTTCTGAGGGTGTAGACCAGGGGATTGAGGAGGGGGGTGATGACAGTATAGGTCACTGCCACAAGTAGGTCCTTGTCTGAGGAATACAGGGATGTGGGCCTCAAGTAGATGAAGGAGGCACAGCCATAGTGGACAATCACAACAGTGAGATGGGAAGCACAAGTGGCAAAGGCCTTGCGCTGTCCTTCTGCAGAGGAGATCTGGAGGATGGTGGACACAATGAACACATAGGAGATAAAGATGAGCACAAAAGGGACCAACAGGACCAGAATGCTGAGGAAAAAGATGACCATTTCCTTCAGGTGGGTGTCTGTGCAGCCCAGTTTGAGGACAGGGAAAATGTCACAAAAGAAGTGGCTGATGCGATTGGAGGAACAGAAGGGAACACTGAACACCAGCACATTGACAACCACAGAGATCATGAAACCACAAAAGCTGGAGGCCAGAACCAACAGGATGCAGGTGGCTCGGCTGACAATGAGCATGTAGTTGAGAGGATTGCAGATGGCAACATAGCGATCGTAGCCCATCACAGCAATGAGAAAGCAGTTGGTACAGGCCAAACCTACAAAGAAATAGAGCTGAGCAGCACAGCCAGAGAAAGAAATAGTTGGGATGGTAGAGAGTAAGTTTGCAAGCATTTTTGGTATGATGACTAAAGTGTAGCAGGTTTCAGAGCAGGAGAGGACAAAGAGAAAGAAGTACATGGGTGTGTGTAAAGCCCGGTCCAGGCGAATAACTGTCATGATAGTGGCATTGGCAGTCAACGTGGTCAGGTATACCAGAAGGAAGATGAAGAAGAGGAGGATCTGTAGTTCCCTCAGGTTTGAGAACCCTACAAGAATGAATTCGGTGATCATGCTCTGGTTTTGCATTTTCATTGGTCAGAGGGACTCAGAGATGAACTTCCTAAAATGCAGAACAGAAAGAACTTCAAAACACTGAGATGTTTTTCTACACAAAGTTGTTAATAGTAGTCTAAGAAAATAAGGAGTAAACAATGAAAGGTGTAGATCAGAAAATGAGGTAAGCAGACACATGAGGAGCAGCTTCAAAAGAAATGTCCCTATCCAAATATATATGAATAAGTCTTCATTTGTGTAAGTTTATTCTATTCTTTGTACTCTTATACTTAGAAGATTTTATATATCAAGTGCTAGATCAAAAATTGATATACATCAAAAAATTGAAATACATCCTTTCATCTGATCCTGTCATTTACTCAAAATCCTCAGAAACCATTTATATTCACAGCTACCTTTTGAAAATATGTAGCAGGTAAACTAAATAAAAAGTGGTCTCAGAGCTGTACTACTTTACTTATTTATTAATGGTGTATTTCTTGACACACATGATATTCTTGCCAATTTGGAAGTGCTGAGACTGGATAACCCAATACCAGGTATAATTGGGAGAGTTTTAAACAATTCCACATATTAGCATTTCCCTTATAATGAGTACATGAAATTGGAGGTTAAGACCTTGTTGAATCTTATCTTGGCATTGATCATAATGAGCTGTGGTCTCAGTTCTTCATTGATTACTTCCATAATTTCTTCAGAACTGACACCATTATCATAAGGATGCCCTAGAGTTATTCAGATATCTTATGATTATAGAACATTTGTGAAGCCTTGAGTTGTTTTTATGTTAGGAGTAAAGCTCAGGGATATTCCTTCCTAGATTAACTTAATGGGGACAGATCCTCCATGTAAGTCAGGGGAGTCTTGTCTAGTCCTTTTTAATAGATGACTCAATGTAGATTGCTCCCTTGCAAGTTATATTCAAGGCCTAGAACGTTTTAGTTCTGACATTATCTCTGTTCCATGCATGTTCACCTGTTCTCTCCAATTTATCCTCTGCAACTACTCAAAAGAAGCTTCATTATTAAAAAAAATAAGCCCTTTGTCATTTAGAATTAAATAATTATGATTTAGTGGGTCTTATTTTCCTCCTGAAAGTCTTGGTTCTTGCTGATGTTCTCATAGCATGGCTGTGAAGTTATCTATCCTAAGTAACAATTCTGCTGTCTTAGTTTTGAACAAGATAAACTTCCTCTTTTAATGATAAAATAGGCTGCCTTTTCGTCTGAATATTTTAAAACTTTTTCCCTATTCTTTTTTGTTTGTTTGTTTTTGTTTGTTTTTTTGTTTTTGTTTTTGGGCCACAACCGGCAGTGCTTAGGGGTTACTCCTGGCTGTCTGCTCAGAAATAGCTCCTGGCCGGCACGGGGGACCATATGGGACACCGGGATTCGAACCAACCACCTTTGGTCCTGGATAGGCTACTTGCAAGGCAAAGGCCACTGTGCCAAATTTCTGGGCCATCCCTATTCTTCTTATGTCACACAATTTTCTCCCTAAAACTTTAGTTTAACACTTATTTTCAAAATGCTTTCTATGGCACTTCTGAGACTGTGATTACTGTGTACAGGCAGTATTTTTAGGGCTATTTCTTGGAATGGACACATATGAATGAGTGTAATGCAGATACTAACAAGTTCTCAAGTTAGTTGGCTAGCCTAGGGCTGTAAAAAGCACTTCTTTATACCTCATATTTGTACCTACAATGGCAATGATGTTAGCAGAAATTTCCTAACTCACAGAGTACTGTGATAGATCAGTACCTAGACCAGTTTCTCGTGTTTCAAATAAATTGAAGATTGAGAGAAGTGAAATGTGAAGTCCTGAGCTGATGCTATGTCACAGCAAAAGTCGTTTGACCATTTTATTCCAATTGCTAGAAGGAGGGCTTATTTTTTTATAAGAATGAAGCTCCTAGTGAGTAGCTGAAGAGGATCAACCATATACAACAGCTGAAGTTACATGGAGCAGAGCTCATATCAGAACAAGCATGTTCTAACCCAGTTATATACAGAATAAGGGTGGAAAAAGCCTGTATTGAGTCATCTGTTAAAGATTAAATTCAGCCCTTCTCTGATGGCAGTACTTGGCATGCTAGATGAAGCTTCCTGAGAGGATTGCCTTCTCTGTTTCCCCAGACTCGGTAACTCACTTAATTATGCTCTCACCCCCTTCTGAAATTCTTCCCACTGTCCAGGACCTTTTTATGAGTGGACAATAGTTGTCATTGCAAGAGAAAGGATTGGTCTTACAATTTGTTTTAAAGGAGCCCGGGAGATAGCATGGAGGTAAGTCGTTTGCCTTTCATGCAAAAGGTCATTGGTTCGAATCCCGGTGCCCCATATGGTCCCCCGTGCCTGCAAGGAGCAATTTCTGAGCATGGAGCCAGGAGTAACCCCTGAGCACTGCCGGGTGTGACCCCAAAAACAATTTGTTTTAAAGAAAACACTCACATTAAATGCAGATTTCCAGCATAAGTCCACCTTTCTTTCAAGTCCCACCAAAGCATAAGAGGACAAAGATCTGGGCAAATTTCGGAAGAACATCAGATAGTACGTTTCTTTTCAGAATAGAATTAGAACAGTTTAGAAGCCAAAGCCTTTAGAAATGAGAGAAAGCTTTGCTCTGACGCCAAACTGTGGCCCATGAAAAGTAAGTTTCTCATCTGTGTTCTTGGTGCAGTTTGTCCTGGATCTTATAGAGCTGGAGGTGCTCCTGGGAATTGAAACCTTGTGGGAGGTTCTTCATTGGATTTAACATTACAAATTATAAATAAAAATGAGTTAATAAGTTACCAATTGACTTTATGCCAGAGATAAATAGATTTGAATATTACTATTTTTTCATGGTAATCCATGTTCTTTATTTGTTTAAAATTTTGCTTGCCAAAATTTTATCAATAAAGTAATGATTAGCCTTATGGATTCTAAATATTGGTTAACTGCTTTGAGAGAAAAAGAAATGTCATCTTGGCAAATTTTATAAGCTGCATTGCCTCCTCCTCCTTTAACCTCATTAAGAGATAATTTTAGCCAAGAATTAATAATATTGAATCAGTTTGGAAATATTTTGCATACATCCTTGCCTTATATATTGTAGACATTTATGCATTCTAAACTTATTTTTTACTAAAGTTTCTATGAAATTAATTTTCAACTTTAATAAAATAAAATTAAACTTTATTAAACTTTAATAAAATAAAATAAAACTTATTCTAACAAATACAAAAGACAAGGTATAGTGTTTTTCAATTCAATGTCCAAATATAGTTTTTGATTCTTTAATAAATATTTTAATTGAATTATGATGAAATAAAGTTACAAAGTTGTTTTGATTGAATTTCAGACATACAGTATTCAACACCTTTCACTAGAGCATATTTCCCACCAGCAATGTCCCCTGTTATACCTCCTGCCCTCCTCCTAGGCTACCTCTGTGGCAGACATTTTTTTCTCCTTTTTTTCCTGCCGGGCGGTGGCGCTGGAGATAAGATGCCTGCGCTAACCTAGGATGGACCGCGGTTCCATCCCCCGGTTCCCATATGGTCCCCCGTGCCTGCCAGGAGCGACTTCTGAGCGAATAGCCAGGAGTAACCCCTGAGCGTCGCCGGGTGTGGCCCAAAAACCAAAAACCAAAACCAAAACCCAAACCAAAACAAAACAAAACAACACAAACCCCCCCCCCCAAAATATATATATAATATATATATATATATATATATATATATATATATATATATATAATTTTATTTCTGGGACCGGAGAGATAACATGGAGGCGGGTGTTTGTCTTGCATGCAGAAGGATGGTGGTTCGAATCCCAGCGTCCCATATGGTCCCCCGAGCCTGCCAGGAGCAATTTCTGAGCATAGAGCCAGGAGTAACCCCTGAGTGTTGCTAGGTGTGACCCAACCCCCTAACCCCAAATATATATAGTTTTATTTTTGTTTAGCATGTGGTTTATTTATTATTATTTTAAATATTTTTATTAAGCACCATGATTACAAGCATGCTTATAGTTGGGTTCTAGTTATAAAAAACACCCCTTTTCACCAGTATAATGTTCCCACCACCAATTCCCTCCATGCGTCACATACTTGACATAGTTGATCATAATACATTTGTTTCCATATAAGTGGAAGTGAAATTATTTAAAAAAGGAAAAAAAATAAGGAGAAATAAAAGAAGAAAAAAGTAAAAAAGAGTACAATAACAAGAAAATTTGTGAGAATTATAATATCTCACAATGTGGTCATTAAGTCATTGTCAAGAGGTTTATAAACTCTGTTGCTAGTTGAATATTCTGATCCTTCTTTTACTTTTGAACTTCAGATATACCTTTGCTTCTAAATTGTTGTGTTCTTATGGATATCACATTGTTTTTAAAGAATGAAGTTTTTTGTGCATTTGCAAATTTGACTGTGCAGTCCAGGAGATTCCAAGCACTATTGCTGTATCACTATCTTTTGTGGAGTGTGCTTTCAGGTGCCAAGGCTTCCAAAAGCACAAGAAGGCAGGAGGAAGGGTGTCCATATACTCTCCAAAATATTCTTGTTTATATCATCCAAAATATCAGAATACTGGTGTTTTGGTCAGATTGATGTCTTGAGAGAGAAATGGTGAAGTAGGGTCATTGGCGAAATGGTGATTGTGGGTTATGGATGAAGTAGGCATAGCTTCAGCAGGACAAGAACTTGGTCCATTGTCTCCTACGCCAGCTTTCAGTTGTGTGGGTGGTATATTTATACTATTGAACAGCTTGAGTTACATCTCTTTTGAGTTTATGGAGGTGGTCAAATGCAGACATGGCAACTGCATTTTTCCTTTTATTTTCTAGACACTGTAGTTTACAATATTGTTATTGATGGGGTATCATGCATATATCACTTTATCTTTAATAAGTTCTTTTCCAGAGTAACAATTTCCAACTATCATTGTCATCGTGGTCCCTTCTCTACTCTATCTTCAGCAACATCACCCTTCTGCCCCTCTATTTGTGGCAAACTTCCTACCATGGACTGCTCTTCCTGGTCTTTATCTCTATTATCTTTGGATATTATTACTATACTATATTTTTTAATATCCCATAAATGACTGCGATCATTTTATGCCTATCCCTCATCCATGAGTCATTTTGCTCAGTATATTAACCAATTTTAAGCAAATTTCATGAATTTATTTTTACTAGCAGTTGATAGTATTCTATTGTGTAGATGTAACAATTTTTCTTTATTCACTTATCTTTTCTTGAACTCATTTTCTAAATAGTGAGCCAAGTAGTCTAACAAATTTATAATGTAAAAGAAAGGAGATACATAAGTAGAGTAAATAACATAAATGATATCTGACAACTTTGTGAAAAATGTTTTGTCTCTACTAATAATAAAATGCAAATTAAGGAAATGTTACATCTTTATATCTCAACTTAATATAGATTAAAATTTTTATATATCATATAGTTTGAAATAATCTCATAATTCATGAAATTATGCATTTATCTAATCCTTATGGTATTTATTTGCCAACACATTTCATATTAAAATTTGAAGTGTTAATAGAATTTAACTCAACAACTTCAGTTGTGTATAATTTAAGAAAGTAATAATTGCTTAGATATTTTTCATTATTTAATTTAACACCAAATTATTTAACACCAAATATTTAACATCAAATTACTGCTAATATAATATCAAATAACATGGTATTTATAAAGCTACTGCATGCATAAAAAACAAATTAAATATTTTTTATTTATATACATTTTAGGTATCTAAAGTAATGGGAGGTTTATTTTGTTTGTTAGTTAATTTGATTTTGGGTCACACCTGGGAATGCTTAGTGGTTACTCACAGCTTTGTATTCAGGAGATGCTCCATGAGGCTCTTGGGGGAAAACGCAAGATGAAAATCACATGATTCTTCCAGGTATCAAATCCAGGCCTCCTACATGTAAAGCAAGCATCCCAGTAAACTTTCTCTCTCCAGTTTAGTAATGCATAGTAATTTTGATAAATGATTTAGAGGCATATACCTGTAGGAAATCTATTGAAATTAACAAGAAAATATTCTTGATTTTCAGAAATCAAATAATTTCAGGGAAACTTACCAATGGTGCTAGATTTTTTTTTTGTCCCCAATTTCCAATCCAGACCAGGCAAGGGTCTGGGTTGAAGTGTATATAGGGTGCGTTTGCTGTACCTCCTTTTTCAATACAGTCCGTGTGAGGAACACAGCCTGTGGTAAGAATTGGGAGGCCTTATTATTTTTTCTTTTTTTCCTTCTTTTTTTTTTAATTTAAGCGTTTAGATTTTTTTATATAGGTAAGTGAATCCCAGAAAATCTGAATTTTAAGAGCAAACACCTACATCCCACGATCTGACAAGAAAAGGTGCTGAAGAACCAAGTGTGCAGGATAGTGTAACAGTAGACAGAATAGAAATAATCCTCTATCTAAGATGCTCTCATTTCATCAGTGTGCTCTTCCTATGACCAAGCACTTTCCATAATTATCCCAAAGTACATTCCTTATCAGTACCCTAGGATCACAGTTCTATTGACCATATCTTGAGCTATCTCCGTTGGGCATTGCTTTTATTTTTTATCTCTTTTTTCTCTACCCTGGATATTGCCTTTTATTCTAATTGGAATTCCTATAAAAACGAACATAGGGAGGTGATTGTTTTCTCTGTTTATTTTGGGCTACATCTAGTGAGGTTCAGGGCTTAATCCTTGCTCTACATTCAGGAATCACTTCTAGTGGGCTCACAGGACCATATGGAGTAGCAAGGATAGATCTTGAATCAAGTGAGTATAAGGCAAGAGCAATACTATTTCTTTAGTACTCCAAAAGGTAAATTGGTAAGCAGGTCTCTTCTGACTTGCAAAAAGAGAAAGTCACTAGAAAACACAAAATAGCTATTTTATTAGTCTTCAAGTTAATAACTTGAATGATTATGGATGGATATTGATAACTTCTCACAGATGGATTCAACTTTCAGTATAGTCCTGGGAGAATAATCCTCCTAGTTCTTCATCCCTGGCTACATTTCAGAAACTTGCAATGTCATATTTTCAGTAAGTGTGGTTCCTAATAGGCCCTGACCCAATGTCTCCAGGGAAGTAGAACTATCCTCAAGTCTCATGATCACAGTCCCTGCTTATGATAATTATGCCTCAAGCTGTTCACTGGAATTTATAGTCAGTGATGTATCTTGATGAATAAGGAAGGACATTTTAATCTGGAAAAGGAAAGCTTACCCTGATGGCAAATTTATTCTCTTCTGCTGTTATGTCCTTACCTGCTGAACCTTGGCTTAGAATCTACCTGCCAAGAAATACCAGTGTCTAAATAGCTGCTTCTCTCTGACTCCAAAGTCACTGACTCTCTGAAGGAGAGCAGTGTAAGTAGTAGCTAAGCAGTGTGGTATTGATCAGTGGGGAGAGTGAAACCTAAGCGATGATTGAACCTGCAAATACTTGAAACTGGACTCCTCAGGGAGAGTACTTGGCATTCTGGTGAGTGTTAAGTAAGGTCAAGCAGGGGCTTTTCAAGAGCAAAGGACTTTTATTGGTAATTGTTTCAGTTAGTTTTTTTCTTCTCTTTTTAGTTTGGGTCACTAGTTAAATGATACTCCCTCCAAATCTCCACATTTTATTATATATAAATAGATATAATATTATAGATATATATGTAGGTATATTGAAATAGAATGCTGCTAATAAGATTTTAATAAGATGAATTAGAGCTTTCAAATTCATCTAAAAATATAGTACTTTTTTTTTCTTTTTGAGACTGTTTGCATAATATCTCTTAGCTAATATGTGAATATTTTCCTTAGGTAAATATTAAATATTTCACTCACTTTCTTCTAACATTTGTAAACTTGCTCCCTTCTAGAGAACCTTTTAGAATAATGTACTGAATAATTAATTTTAGATATATTTTAAAGAACACCTTGGAGCAGCTAGAGCTTAGGAAAATAAGGTATAGATATGTCATCTCTAAGGTAACTTGATTTCACGGAAGGTTTTAAGAATGCCACGTGGGGATTTTAGAGACTATTGAAGCACGACTACTGAACTGAAAAGATCAATACTCAAACTTCTACCCAAAGTTCTTTTTCTGAAAAGCCCAAGTATTCAACCTTATGTCATTTTCAGGTTTGGTAACAGATTTTTATTGATTTTTCGATCTCCTTTTATTTGAAGAAAAGGAGAATGAACACCCAAGTGAAAAGTCTTATTATGCCAACACATAAAAGTTGACTTACAATAGAGATTCTGAATCATTTTTTTTGGGGGGTCACACCCGGCAGTGCTCAGGGGTTACTCCTGGCTCCATGCTCAGAAATTGCTCCTGGCAGGCACGGGGGACCATATGGGGCACTGGGATTCGAACCGATGACCTTTTGCATGA
>PVKC010006914.1:0-14859 GCA_004027635.1 Crocidura indochinensis | reverse complement strand
ACTACAAATCACAGAGACTTAAAGGGAAAAATAAAAGGAAAAAACTGTCTGCCAGAGGCAGACTGCAAAAAGGAGAAAACTGGAAACGTTAGTTGAGGGAAGAGGATACTAGTACAGTGATTGGTGCTTGATCATCAAGTGCCTGAGATTTAATCATGAATTATGCAATTCATGGTGCTTCAATAAACTAAAAAATAATAAAGAAGAAAAAGAAATGTTCACTTATCTAAGAATCTGGAAAGCTAAGTTTTTCTATCCTTTAGTAAAATGCAAAACCAAAAATTTTCTGGTAGCTGGTAAAAATTCCGTTTTTCTTGTTTTTTACTTTTTGAGAATCATACGTGGCAGTACTCACTCACTTCCAGTTCACTGCTCAAAAGTCACTCTTGGAAGAATTTTGGAAATGTGATTCAGGCATTAAACCTCAACTTCTTGTATGCAGAGTATTTACTTATGAGTATTTACAAATGAGCTGATTTTCTGGCCCTTTTGTTAATAATGGTGTGAAATTGATAAGTATATTTTGCTTATATATATAAAGTATATAAAGATAGGCTAAATAGCATATGTTACACCATTTTGCATATGGAAAACATTTTCTTTAATTTTCATAAGTAAGGGAAAAGGAGAAAAAAGAGAAGAAAGGGGAAAAGGAAGTACTTAGAAAATTGAGGAAATTCACGAAAGAGAAAAGTTCATGATATAAATGCTAAAAATTATAAATTTGACCTACCAGTTTTGCAAACTATATAGTAGAAGACTGTTGGCATAATATGTTAAGACATTTCAGACTATGATTTAAGGATGCTGGAAAGCTGATGAAATATATCCCATTCTCTATCATTCTCATTGACATACTATCTATAATTTTTCTAGATTTCTTCGAGGTGCCATAGAATGGGGAAAGAAAAATTCATGTTTCAAAATGTCACATAGTTGATTAAATCATTTTCCATTGCCCTGGTAGCTGTTCTCACCACTTCCACCACCATCACCCTTGCCCCCAGAAGGTCTTTAAAATATTTGTTTTGATTTGGAGTGTCACCCAGAATATTCAGGATTTACTCCTGCCTTCATGGTTAGGGATCACTCTTCATGGGGCTCAGGGAATCATATGTGGTTCTGGGGACCAAATCCAGGTCAAACACATATTAAAATAAGCACCCTACATGTTGTACATATTTTGGCTTCATTGTCTTTCCTTTAAAGCAAAGCTCCCCTCTTATCCTCCTTAGAACTCAGGCTTTCTATAGGAACCTTCAATTGTCTCTGGTTGATCTCAATAGTTCATCACAAATCACATTGAAAGGTTTGGCTTTCTTATTGTTTTGAGTCCAGATGTAAGATTGTTGGAACTAGAATGAACAGGAATGTATTTTTCTCTTACACATATTTCAGCATTTAGCAAGAATCAAGGGATATAATTCTCTTATATTCTACTCAGAGATCACCTAGATCTTCCTTTTCTTTTTATTCTTAATTTGGGAACACTGAGGTTTGCATACCATGTTAGGCATCCTTATGTTTTCCTCTCATAATATCATCACACTCAGATGACACAAGCAATCCAAGTTCTCAGAATGGTAAGTCTGATTTTCCTGTTTGGTTTAGAGTGAACAGGAAACACAACAATCCACACTAAGATGGAAGAAAATGTTAGGTCAAAAAGAATTCTTTCTTCTGACAAAATTTACTTGTGGCCCATTTTCCTTTGTTCTTATTTTATCAGGTATTTTAGGATGAATTAAAGATTCCCCAAAGCAGCAGAAGAGGAAAATCACCTGTGGGCTTCCTATGAGTTTACCAGACATTTTGCCTGCTTCCTGGCTCCTAGCCTCCACCTCTATGCTGATGTACCTGTAGTGTAGGGTCCATGGAGCAGATCAATGAGACTGTTGTGACAAAGTTTGTTTTCCTTGGCTTCTCCTCTCTGGCTGGACTGCAGAGGGTTCTCTTCTTGGTCTTCCTGCTCTTCTACCTGTTCACACTGTGCACCAATGCCATTATCATTTCCACCATTGGGTTGGACAGAGCCCTCCATACCCCCATGTACTTCTTCCTTGCTGTTCTTTCCTGCTCTGAAACTTGCTACACTTTTGTCATTGTGCCCAAGATGCTGGTTGACCTGCTGTCCCAGAAAAAGACCATCTCTTTCTTGGGCTGTGCCATCCAGATGTTCACCTTCCTTTTCCTCGGTTGCTCCCATTCATTCCTTCTGGCAGCCATGGGCTATGACCGCTATGTGGCCATTTGCAACCCTCTGCGCTATACTGTGATCATGGGGCATAGGGAGTGTGGGGGACTGGTGGCCTCTGCCTGTGCTTGTGGATTCACAGTTGCACTGGTGACCACCTCCCTGGTGTTTCACCTGCCTTTCCACTCCTCCAACCAGCTCCATCACTTTTTCTGTGACATTTCTCCTGTGCTCAAGTTGGCTTCTCATCATACCAACCTTAATCAAATGGTCATCTTTGTGCTTGGTGTATTTGTCTTGGTCATTCCACTGCTGCTGATCCTAGTCTCCTATACCCATATCATCTCTGCCATTCTGAAGATACCATCTTCAGTGGGAAGGCACAAGGCCTTCTCAACCTGTGGTTCCCATCTCATTGTAGTCACCATTCATTATGGCTGTGCTTCTTTTATCTACTTACGGCCCAAGTCTAGCTACTCTTCAAGTCAGGACAGTCTGATATCTGTGTCTTATACTATCCTCACTCCATTATTCAATCCAATGATTTACAGTCTGAGAAATAAGGAGTTTAAAGCAGCCCTGCGAAGAACAGTTGGCCAAATTTCATTGCCTTCAATAAAGAGATAAATATTCCATTAAGTGTGTGCCTCGTGTCAGGTCCAATTTGTCCTACAGGCCACTCTGTATGTATGTCTGCATGTCATGTTGTGGCATCAGGTAACATGAAGAGATGAGTGTCACAGTAAAGTTGGAGTATAGAAGGTAAGAAATGTGGGGAGGAATTTCTAATTTCTAGGACATATGCCACTATACTTCACTGTTCTGAAGGAAGATTATTGAAAAGCAAATGTATTAACTGTTGGAAATAGATGCATTAAAGATGCCTGACTCCAAAGAATATAGAGGTATAGGTTAATCCTGCTGCCTATTCTAGTCTCCAGAATAAGGCAGTCGGCTCCAAAGCTGCTCTTAGAGGCCACTGGGTTCTCCTTCCTTACCCACAGAAAGAAATTTCTTCTCCAATGTCCTTTATCTGATAAAGATTGGAACCACCTGACAGTCTCCTCAATGTGTGTATAGACTTTTATCTCTGTCTTTACCACAATCATTCCCCAACATCATGCTTGTTGGGGAGTAATTGTGTGTATTAATGGTAGTAACTGCTACAATGTAAATATACCTAAGTGTCTTCAGTGACCCCAGAAAATTACTGAGTATCAACACATCAGAGAATTATGGAAACCTTTGTGATTCCTGGCAACACAGTATGAATTTAATTCTCTCTAGCCAAGATATCTTATCAAGGTGATCCTGCCTTCCTTTACTCTCTCAGCAACATTATTGCCCACTTTCATCGGTGCCTGGTTGTGCACAGATGATTTACTGGGTCTTCAGGTGACAGGGACCCATGTCCTGTCATGTAACATGGGAATGTGTCCTACTTAAGTAGGCAGGCAGCTAGGGAAGTCCCCTACCCCATGGATCTAATAAAACCAAGACAGAGAATTTTTAGAAGTTACTTTGTTAATAGCCCTAAACTGCTAAATCCAGTATTTCTAAGACCCACATTATAGTCAAAGGCACTGGTCTGATAAAATACTAGCTGGCACTTCTGCAGCCCCAGAGAATGCTGGACTTCCTAACAGAAAGGACTAACTTCAGCAGAGACAATAGGTCAGATGATGGATATGAACTGCTCCCAACTCTCCCACTTGGCAACCAGTCTTGCAATAGACTCTTACTTAGGTAGAATGCCACATGGGGCAGCTTGGGAGAAACTCCATACTTGGGAGAAACACCGACTTATACAAAAAAAAAAAAAAAAAAAAAGGGTTCACTTGCTGCTTGTGCACTGGTGCTCGTTTCCCTCCTTTTGATATGTGAAATCTCTGTTCTCTCTCCACTTTCTTAGATTTTTCTAGATGAAGACTGTTTTTTTTTTTTTTTTGCTTCATTGCCTTCACTACTTGCCTTCTACTAATATTTATTTTCTTTGAGAGAAAGACAATGAATCCCCAAAAGCCTGGGTAAGATACAGACCGTCTTTCCTACATAGAGCAATTACTCACTCTAGCCTGGTTCTATGGCTCCCCAAAACTCAGGTGACAGAGATCATCTCACACATTAGGTAAAACAAGTGAACTCCAGATCCAGCCTTGTGGGGCTGTTTAGATATGAGGTCTGATCAAAGGCTCATCAAAGAGTTATCATTTCTAGTTATCCCCAGTTGCGTCTTACGTGTAATTAAATGGATAGAGAGAAATTGGTAGATGCCCTTGAGTCTTTCTCATTCTTTTTTCACATAAGTCACCTGGTGACCCCACTAGCATCACTACCCATTTGATATGGAGCATCTATACCATCTTGTAGAACCTGCTTGCCAATCCACACTTAGAATCTTCATCAAGGAGACTAGTCTCCTTGTCTCAAGATTATAGCTGCTCATGACATTAGGTACTCCCACCTCAGTGTTCTCATAATTCCTGGGACCTAATGTCTTCATTTAAATAAATCATGAGGGTCTGTTGTTGCAGGACTCATGGAACATTTAACTTTTATTTGTATCCATCTCCCACACTACAAATAAAACTTATTAATTAATAACATGTATTTGATCTGTGTTGCAGGAAACATAAATATCCATCTTTACCTTGGGACAAGGGGAAAAGTTGAGTTTCAGTGATCAGGGGTAACAACTGATAGTACTCAGAATTACTCCCATAGGTACTCAGGGAATCAGGTTATAGTTGTTTTGGGGATACACCAAATGGTGCTCAAGGCAGAAATCTTTTAGTAGAGAGTGGGTAGGGGTGAGAAATGAAAGAATTTTCAAAGCAGTAATTCCTACTTTATTTTTTTCCAGTTTTTTTTTAATAATTTCATTGTGACTAATGTGAATTGTAAGTCTTTCACAGTTACATTTAAGGTTCATTGTGACAGTGAATTAGAGCCATTCCCATCACCAGTGTTGTCCTCCCTCCACCCCTGTTCCTAGCACCATGATTTCTAGTGCTGTTGCAGGAAACTGTCAGTTCTAAGGTTGGGATCTGGGGTTTGGGGTTGGATGGTTGCTGTCTGATCACATGGAATCCAAGTCAAGTCTCCATAACAAATGTTCAAGGTGGGAAGCACCCCTGTATTATAAAATTTATGAATTATTATCCATAGTAGATAAGGCTTGTTTCTAAACATAAGATTTCCTCCATTTTAGTATGCCTATGCAAAAGGGAACAGTGCCATATTATATTGCTGGTGCATTTGAGGATAAGAATGACAGGCTGGGGCCGGCGAGGTGGCGCTAGAGGTAAGGTGTCTGCCTTGCAAGTGCTAGCCAAGGAAGGAGCGCGGTTCTATCCCCCAGCTTCCCACATGGTCCCGCCAAGTCAGGGGCAATTTCTGAGCACTTAGCCAGGAGTAACCCCTGAGCATCAAATGGTTGTGGCCCCCCCCAAAAAAAAAGAATGACAGGCTATGCAATCTCTGTGCCCTGGTTTTGACCTGAGCTTTTACCCCAAGCAAGCATTTTTCTTCTAAAATTTCATACCAAGCAGAACCAAAAAAAAAAAAAAAAGCAAAATTTAAAAATAAGGGGGGATGGAGAAGGCTACCTTTACATTTGGAAATAAACACACTAACAGGTATAACTATTGAGAAATTAAACATACAAAGAAAATATAAATATCACCATTAAATGTTTTGATAAATTTTTGGAAGAGGGGGGAGATCCAAGGCACTTTTTTATAACACACATGTGGTCTTATAGAGTTTGAGAAATGGTTTTTAGCAATAAAGGATCAGGTAGTGTCCTTAAGCTGGGTGTCCTTCTGGAGCTAAATCAGTAGCATGCAACAGTCCACATTTGTGGTGTGTGTGAGAAGAAGGGCCACATAGAAAGAGTCAGCAAGAGTGATGATT
The DNA here is from genome assembly GCA_004027635.1 of Crocidura indochinensis. NCBI lineage: Eukaryota > Metazoa > Chordata > Mammalia > Eulipotyphla > Soricidae > Crocidura > Crocidura indochinensis. The sequence continues at coordinate 8,750 of PVKC010006914.1, read as the reverse complement.
GCAGCTTCTTGCCATTGCACGAGATGTAGAACTGAAAAAGTGTCCTTTCACTTTGAGAGCTAGGTGGTGGCTTATTGGGGCAGGAAGTTGGTCTTAGTACCTAATTAGTTAAGAACTGAGGGCAAAGAGAATTAACAGGGAGAAATAATGGATCAATATTGAGGGGATGAGAGGATAGGAAGAATTCTGAAGGTGGGGGAAGCATGAATAGTATACAAGAGGGGCTATAGACAATATAGGCATGGACTATATAAATATAGTTCAATATAAATTGGGCAGACATAGAGGAAACCCTGCATACAAAATAGTTTCTCAAAAAGTTTTTGGTGTTATTCATCTCTTTATTCTCAGAGTTTAGCGTTAAGTAGAATTTTCTTTCCCCATTTTTTGGGGGGTCATTCCTGGTGGTGCTCAAGATTTACTCCTGATTTCAAGTTCAGTGATCACTCATGCAGCACTCAGAAGACCATTTGGAGTACTGGGGATAGAGTTTGGACTGGCAGCATGCAAGGCAAGCACCTTACCCTTTGCATTATCACTCTAGCCCCAAGAATACTAATTTCTATCATTTCCCTAGAAATATTCCCAGAAAGTTTCTGAGGTTTCAACTGTAGTTCTGGTTTCCAGATTATGGTACACAAATTTCCCAAGTTGTGCTTTTTCCCTTTTTATCCTAAGGCAGAACCAGGAGCTTTTTGTCTTTCCAGGAGTCACCAGAAAGAAGAGCCCATGGTTCCCAAACCCTAGCATCAAAATTTTAAATCTTCCTTTTAATTGATTATGCATCCTGCCATGAGACACCAACTTCTATCTAGTCTTTGTATTTTCACCAACAATATAGAAGTTTTGTTGTTGAAATCTCAAGTAATTTGGATTGAAATCTCAAGTAATTGAAAAAAAAATAGATGTTCCTAGAGCCTGCTAGCCTTAGATGGCAAGGGTTTATAACAATGCAATGCTGCTTTAGAGATAATTGATTCAAGTAGGGAAAAGAGAAAGATTGTATCTTCAGGAATATAGTCTAACACCTTTGTCTATCTACCCATCTTGTCACTCAGGAAGTACTCGAAGAATTCTAGGTCTGCTGAAAATCTACAATGTGTCCCTGAGTGATATAGACCTCAAATCATACCAACCCTACAATCCAGCTGTCAAGCTGCACCTGAAGTCCACTTACATGATATAGAAGATAATCCTTGTCACCTAATTTATTGGAAAGCCAGGGACTCAGGCTGAAACAAGAAAGAGGAATTTCTCTTCGCAAGAAAGGAAAAAATTGGGTCATTGAATTTTCCCTTACAAAAAATAATTTCATGAGGAGAAAATAGTAAAGTATAGATTGTTTAGTGATTATGAGGAAGGAGAAAGAGAATGGAGAGAGGAGTGAGAAACTCATTAATTCATGCAAGAGAAAACACAGCCTTCTCCAGGTAGAAAGAATATTGAATGGCTTTTAGGAAGAACATCATTGAATGCACATTAATTAAGATAGCCTTGGCCTAAAGTTTTTGGTGGAGATAAAAGCTCATGACAATATTCATAAAGGAAGAGCTTGAAACTATTGGTGGGCTTCCTTCATGCTCTTATCAGCTTAAATTAGTCTTTGCCTTTAGACCCTGAGGTTTCTCCCAAACCACCTATGGCATCAGTTATGTAGACTCAGAAACAATGCTTTTTAGCATTCAAATCCCCTCTCATATTTTTTAATCCCAAGAACTCATTGCTGGCCTTCCCCACCCCACCTCACCTTATCTTCCTGTTATAAGATGGTCAAAGCTCAAAATAGCCCACCTGGGCAAAGAGGAAGTAAACATCTTTGCAGGTGAGAAGTGTTAAAGACTACCATATTCCCTCTTCTGCTCTAGAAAAGAAAAAATCCTTGCTGAAACTTCTTGGCCAAGCTTTTTTTGAAGTTATAGCCATGCATGGCCAACTTCTCACATGATATATGAGAGAGAATTCACTAATCAAACGAGGGAGTTCTTACTCAGAGCTAACATTTTCTCCTGCAAATTATCCTAAAGTGTCAATGACAGAGCTCATAAAAGTCAGTTTTTATGGCCCTTCAGAGTCAATCTAAGATTTTGCTTGTTTATATCCTGATAGTCCCAAGAAAAAAACCAACAAACCCAAATTAAGAAGACACTGTTTTGATTGAGAGCCCCTCAAACTATACTAAGCACCACCACATTCAGTGTACAGATGGTTTTCTCCTATTTACTGACTCAGCAAATATTACTAATCTCAAATTTTGTTCCAGGGGAGCCTGTTAAGCTAACCTGCCTCTACTATTTTTCTGCTCAACTTCTTTAATGCCTTCATCTAGCTTTCAAAATAAGAATATGAAATGGACCTTTTTTTTTCCAATTTAAGAAATTAAGTTATTCATCAAACTCAAAGTCAAATTCCATTGTTGCCTGGTTTACAACTGATGCTAAAAAAACCTTCTGTAGAGGGTTTCTCAGAGGACACTGAGTCCCAGAGTGCATGAAGAAAATAATCTTCTTTGGTCACCAAGTTCTCATGTATTTTCATAGTTGTCTAATAATTGGAGGGCAATTGTGGACAAGAATTGGGCACAATGTGGTAATTAGCTCCCCATGGAGGCACATATCTCAATTTTCATGCCAGACATCAGGCTTCTGGTGTGAAGCAGGCAGGACTACTCTGGAGAAAAGAGAGGCTTGCCTTTCTGCAGAGTGATGTCTATAGTTTCTTCCCCAGACCAGAAGCTCAGGAAGGAAAATAGTCCTGAAGCATCCAACAGTAAAAGGTCAGTTTGGGACTTTTCTCCCAGAAACATTTGTGGTTATTCCAGGAAGCAGTAAGAATAAAGATGTTATGGGCATGTCACTCTTCTGAGCAGTAGAGAATAAGACATTAGACCAAGTGATAAAGACCGGAGTGGGAAAATAAATAGAGGAAGCAATCAAGTCTTCCTGATCATTGAGGATGCCTTATGCTTGGAAGGAAGAAAACAAGACAGTGTACTCAAGGTATATAAAAAGAACAGACCTGTTTTACTCATAGGGCACTGGTGGCTCCCAAGAGACTGGTGGCATAAAATGGGTTTGAATCACAACTAATCTATTAGTGGAAGATTTTACCTATTTACTCCTATTTTACTACATTTTGTATGTTTACTGTTAGATAAAGGTCAAAAATAGAGGCTACAGGTGTTGGAAGATGTGGTCTTTATTTGGAGAAGTTTGTATTAGAGAAATAAACTGGAAAAAACAATTGGGATATAGTACATTGAGTATTTTGGTAAAAAAAATAATGAAACAAACTTTAGTAGAAACACCAAACCCTCCTTAGACAAATTATAGAAAATCTATAAGTAAAAACTTTAAACATTAAAGGATGAGTTTTTACAGAAAAAAGTAAAGGATTTTGAGGCTATGATCCTTTTATCCTCTTCCCCCTTTTCGCTTCTTCTTCTATTCTTTTTTGTGTACTACCCTTCCTCTCTTCATAACATATTGATGTAGGATGATGACAACTCTTCTGAACAGAGTATCTATGTTGGTCAAGGGTTCTAAGGCTCTTCAATGTTTTCAAGAATTAATATTTTGGAGCCAGAGCGATAGTGCAGCAGTAGGGCGTTTAACTTGAACGCGCCTGACCCAGGACGGACATGGGTTCAATCCCTGGTGTCCTGTATGGTCCTCCAAGCAAGGAGCAATTTCTGAGCACATAGCCTGAGCATCACTGGGTGTGGTCCAGTGACAAAACAAAACAAAAAAATTAATATGTAGCATAACAAACAAGTTAGATGTTGTTTTAATATAAAATATAAAGTCAAATGTCCAAATATCTGGGTGAGGCTTTTCTTGGCACAACGCCTTTAGCCCCTTCCACTGGAGGGTGTGGAGAAAGGTAATAGCAGCAAAATAATTTTACAGTGGCAGACTCAAAGTAAAACTTTATTGGAAAGTAAAAGAGAAAAAAAACTTCGCCAGTTAGTGAGAAACTTAGAACAAGACAAAGTTAAAAGTAAAGTCTTTGTGTTGTAGAACCTTCTAAAAAATTGGTTTCTTTGTGTTTCAAATAGTAGGTTAATTCCCATTACATTACATATTTTGCCCTCCTTTTTTTTCTCTTTTGGGCCACACCTGAGGCACTCAGAGGTTACTCCTGACTCTATATTCAGAAATCCTGGCAGTCTCAGGGGACCATATGGGATGCTGGGGATCAAACATAGGTCCATCCCATGTTGGAAGCATGCAAGGCAAACATCCTATCTCTGTGTTATCTCTCCTGCACCTCTTGTGGCCTCTTTTTAAAACTTTTACTGAATTTTTTTAGCCAAGAAGCAAGCAGTAAGAAAAATTATGTTAGTTGCGAATGATTTCAGCAATAAAATGTTTTAAAATTTAAAATTAAAAAGCTTAATGAGACAGTTATCTGAAAAGAAAATGTGAACACAACAACTTTCAATGGCTTCTTTGTTTCTGAAAAGAATGGTGAGGAACTTTGATCCCAACATTTTAAAGAAAAGGGTAGTAGCTTATACCTTTTATTAGATGTTGGCAAAAAAAAAAAAAATGAGAACTTACAGGATTCTCCCTAAAGAATTTCAAAAACTCTCTCAAGTTCTTGAAAGCACATCTGGAAAGGTGAAAGGATTCAAATAGCAAGTTTTTAGACTTGTAGATTCTGAGGTTGCTTTCTTTAAGTAGCATAGGGTTTTCCCTGAACAAAACCAGTAAGTGTACTGGAAAAGCTCTGAGATCATCCAGGCAGGCAATTTCTTGAGGAAGTAAAGTATGTCCTGTGAAGTGTTGCAGATTAGATAAAAATCAGAAAGATCAGGTGTTTAAACACATCTTCAAATTTACAGTTCTAGATGTCTCATCACCAGTTTGAAACATACTATTGAATCCAGTTGAAGGAAGAGTTCTGCATAGGAAATGGGTACGAGTAGAGAGCATGCCTCAGGGAAAGATCCAGGCTAAGACTTACTTGAAACCAAATGGGTGATTTGAAGCAGAATCAGCTTGTTTCTGAGCAAAAACCAAGCTAAGTAATTAAGTAGTTTATGAAAATGAGAGGTGAACAGCAATAAAAGGAGACTGTGCTTTTAATGGACAGGAAAAAGGAAAACCACTGGAGAATGTTACTCTGGATGGGAAGTTAGGTGGGAAGTAGAGCTCAAGAAATCTATACCTTTACTTGAAGAATTCACATCAGTGAGAGGAATAAATTCAGAATTAACACAGTTAAATAGATTTGAATTTTTTATTTACTAACAGATTATCAAAATTTAAGGCCCTTCTGCTGAGAAGTCTATAAAGAAGGGTCTTAAAGGACAGGCTTCATTCAAGCAAAGAACTGCATGCCTCCTGGGCACACATACCAAGTTTACCAGACAAACAGCACTGGGGCACATATTTATTTTGGGTAATCCAGTGTTAATTTACAACATTTTTACATTTATCCCATGCTTGTTGTTTCTCTTTTAGGCTGACACTATTTACTTTCTGAAGGAGCAGTGTCTGCTTTATCAGTTTATAGGTCTCTGGACACGATACTGTTGTTTTGTCCCATGGGTCCTCATTCCATGGCCAATTCTTCTCATGTGACAGAGTTCCTGCTATTGGGGTTCTCCAGTCTTGGGGAAGTGCAGCTCATCCTCTTTGCGGTTTTTCTCTGCCTCTATCTGATCATCCTGAGTGGAAATGTCACCATTATTTCTGTCATCCAGTTGGACCGAAACCTCCATACACCAATGTACTTCTTTCTATGTGTCCTCTCTACCTCTGAGATCTTCTACACCATTGCCATCCTTCCCAAGATGCTCATCAATATGCTCTCTGTGTTCAGGACACTTTCCTTCACCAGCTGTGCCACCCAGATGTTCTTCTTCCTTGGCTTTGCTGTCACTAACTGTCTACTCCTGGGCGTGATGGGTTATGACCGCTATGCAGCCATCTGTCATCCACTGCGATATCCCATCCTCATGAGCTGGAGAATTTGTGCGCAGCTAGCTGGAGCATGCATTGTAAGTGGCTTCCTAATCTCTTTGGTTGGAACAACACTGGTCTTCACACTTCCTTTCTGTGGCCCCAACAAGGTCAACCACTACTTCTGTGACATCTCCCCAGTTATTCGTCTTGCCTGTGCAGAAACTTACATCAATGAGCTCGTCATTTTCGTCTGTGGGGTCTTTGTGCTGGTGGTGCCTATGACTTTCATCTTCATTTCTTATGGTTTCATTGTCAGCACCATTATGCGGATACCATCAACAGAAGGCAAGAAAAAAGCCTTCTCTACCTGTGCCTCCCACCTCATTGTGGTCATTGTTCACTATGGCTGTGCTTCTTCAGTCTACCTGAGACCCTCAGCCAAGCACTCTTCTGGCAAAGACAGACTGGTGACAGTGACCTATACTGTGATCACTCCATTGCTGAACCCCATGGTGTATAGCCTCAGGAACAAGGAAGTGCAGATGGCCATTCGCAAAGTGATTGGAAAGACGAGGGTTTCACTGAAGACTTTGTGACAAAAGTATTCGACATTTGAGCCAAACTCTCCCCTCATGGAGCTATAAAGCTTGCAGAGACTGTTCAACCACGAGGCCTTGGGATATATGACTAAATAGGATGAAGAATTTCATGTCTGGGCTTACGACACCCCCTCTTTTACATAATTAGATACAACTGCATTCATCCTATTTATTTTATGCAATATTTCAAACTAGTGTCCAAAAACATCAATGAGGGTTTTGATTTTATATTGTTACTATATTCCCATATTTGTCTCCTATTTTAAGTTTGTGTATTGACTTTTTTGTATTATTTTATTATTACTAGTTAAGGATTTGATTCTTTTGTCTGTGACAATTATTTTTAATTTCATTTATTCCAAATGTTTACAAATCAAGTCTTCATGATAAATATATCTCTGCTGGATATTAAAATAATTTGCTGTTTACTTAATTTTATTTGTATGTTAGTGACAAAAATAACATTTTATTTTAGAAATTATTGAGTAAATTAATTTTGTTGTTCTTGTTTTTAGGCTATACCCAGTGACTCTCAAGTAATACCTATCGTCGTGTTCCTGATCATTTGTGATCATTTCTAGCAGTGCTCAGGGGACCATATGGGGTGCTGGGGATGAAATCCAAATGATTGTGTGCAAGACAATTGCTTTACCCACCATAGTTTTTTCAGACCTGAGTATCTTTTATTGAGTAAAATTTTAGAAGGCATAAAAGTCTAGTATCTTAAATTTGCAAATAGACTATTTTATAATACAACATAGTTATTTGTTTTGTATACACAGTATAGGAGGCAGCATGGTTTTATTTTATGATGTTAAAATAATTCACTACATTTGCTTTAGATTATCTTTTTAACAATATTTACTTATGGGTTGTGTGATAAAATCTGTTTTGCTTAAAAATACAAGATAAATCTTTTGATATTTAAAATACATAGTCTGTGTCTAATCCTGCTAAAATGATGGTTTTTGGCTCATTCTCAGCAGTGCGCAGGGGTTACTCCTGGCTCTACACTCAGAAATTGCTCCTGGCAGGCTCAGGGGACCATATGGGATGCTGGGATTCGAACCACCGTCCTTCTGCATGAAAGGCAAATGCCTTACCTCCATGCTATCTCTCTGGCCCCCATTTTAAAACAAAAGAATAATGGAAATTAATTAAATTAAATTAATTAAAAACATCCTAAGCAAGTCTTGAAAAATAGTACAGGAATCAAGTCACTTGTCTTGCACATGGTGGACTCAGGTTTACTTCACAAGCCTACAGAAAGTCCTCAATAATCATCAGGGTCATTCCTGAGCATAGAACCAAGAGTAACCTTGGTGTGATCCCAAAAAAGGGGGAGAAAAGCAAAATACAAAATATAAGAAACTGTACTTGGGGACCGGAGAGATAGTATGGAGATAGGTGTTTGCCTTGCATGCAGAAGGATGGTGGTTCGAATCCCGGCAGCCCTTATGGTTCCCCGAGCCTGCTAGGAGCAATTTCTGAGCGTAGAGCCAGAGTAACCCCTGATCGCTGCGGGTGTGACCCCAAACCAACAGCAACAACAACAAAGAGAAACTGTACTTAAGAAGAAACTTAAGAACACACTGGAAACCTGCAGACAGGATGAGAAAGTGGACAGAACTTATGCTCAGCCCACAGAGTACATCAGGGCAACCTTCACTATGCTGCTCAGTAACTGGGCAATTTGATATTCACAGAGACCCTGCCCTTTTCTCAGCCCTTCTCAAATAGTCACAATGAAGAATGAACAGACTCTTTTTGTTTCACCACAAGGCAATGTTTTAATAAGGACAAGAAAGGTGAATTATTAGAAAACATGAAGTTCAGTTCCCTTGCTCTGTTATGGTTTAGAGAATGAACCTGGGCATCCAGTAAACAAGCAAGCATGTACTCAGTCCTTTGAGTCTTCTTTCCAGTTCCTAATTTATTGATTTTGACATTTATGGTTCAAATGCTACATGTCATGTTTATGAAATATTTGCCAAGCTTAAATACACTAGAATTAATTTTCAATGTCATTCGTTTTTACCAATGCCATTCTTTTTTTTTTTTTTATTTTAACACCTTGATTACATACATAGTTGTGTTTGGGTTTCAGTCATGTATAGAACACCACCCATCACCAGTGCAACGTTCCCATCACCATTGTCCCAAATCTCCCTCCTCCCCAACCACCCCCCGCCTGTACTCTGGACAGGCTCTCCATTTCCCTCATAGGTTCTCATTTTTAGGA